>JAODAL010029874.1:0-50890 GCA_025379985.1 Phyllomedusa bahiana | reverse complement strand
CCTCGGTGAAATTACGCAAAAAAATGCCCGGCCAAAATTCCCGCTTTGTAGGTGTTCAACGGCTGTATTTACGGAACACAACAACAGAAAAAATTGTAATTAACCTTCGCTTATGAATTATGCTACATGAAAAATGTCTTTTTTGGTGGTGAAAAAGAAAGTTTCTTTTACTAAGTACAACTGCAGAAAAATACTTAGTTAACCCTTGGATGTAAATTGCGCAAAAGAAATGTGCTGCCAACAATTACCAGCTTTGTAGCGTGTTAAAATGGAATGTATTTTACGGAACACAACAACAGAAAAGCTTGTAATTAAGCTTCGGATATGAATTATGCTACAGGCAAAATTTCTTCTTTCGTGGTGAAAAAGAACGTTTCTTTTAGTGACCACAACAGCAGAACAACGCTTAATTAACCCCTGGATCTAAATTGCGCAAAATAAATGAGCAACCAAAAATTAAGTAGTATTTGGATTGTAAAAACGCTGTTTCTTTAACTGAATACAACAGCAACAGGCTTAGATAACCCTTGGATATTTAATGTGTTCAAGAACTGAGCTGATAGCATTAAAATGTATATGCAGCTGAATTGGACGCACACTGGACTTCAGTTCCAATACCCCACAAAATCAGAATTAGAACGTAAGAGAAGCAGTCTCTGAGACAAGCTGTGACACCCCACAAAAATCACTGTATAAAAATGAGTTCTTTAGTAAGAGATATCACAAGCAGCCATGGCAGCACCTTCCCTACACAGCACAGTGAGAAGAGTGTGAGCTGCCAGCGTCGCGCCCGGACTTATATAGTGCGGTGACGTCACAGAATCCCGCCGGTCTCTGATTGGCTTCATCTCTGCACATGTCATGCAGGCTACGCCTTTCTTCCTCCCAGAGTGCTTTGCCCCATGTAACACCATGTGCTCGCAGCCATTTTATCAATCAAAAACACGCTTCGTTTCCGCGAAGTACCCCAAACTTCGACTTCGTTCAGAATCGAAGTTTTCCTGAAATTCTTAATTAATTCCACTTCGTTAGAATCAATTCGCCCATCTCTAGTTATTATCATTAAAGATTTTCTCTCATCTTAATGATGACATATTGTACGTAAGGTAGCTAGGGCCTCTTACAACATGAGCAGACAAATTACAGTACCTACAGAGTACTTGGTAAGGTTTGAGACTGTGCAGGGAGAAATCCAGAAACGGACAAAGAAAAAAAACTAGTCATTGTGGAAATCCAGTGAGTTGGAACCACATGATCAGCAAGTAATGGTATATTCCAGGAAAAATCTGCGCGATCACTGTAACTCGCTTCTGATATCCAGAAT
The DNA here is from genome assembly GCA_025379985.1 of Phyllomedusa bahiana. Classification (NCBI taxonomy): domain Eukaryota; kingdom Metazoa; phylum Chordata; class Amphibia; order Anura; family Hylidae; genus Phyllomedusa; species Phyllomedusa bahiana. Next base: position 49,566 of record JAODAL010029874.1, on the reverse strand, counting down.
GAGACTATAGGCACACAGACAGACATTAAAGAGTTCCTCCCATCTTGGTGATAAAATATTATTGTTATTGTGGTATAACCACTAGAAGCCCCATAAATAACAAGAATAAAGTATTCACGGTCCTCATGACCAGAGCATATAAGACACATTACCTGCAGAGTACTTCATTACAAGTAGAACTCTGCAGGGAAAAGTCCAAAATTGAAAAAAACCCTATATTGATCCCTACATTCGATACATTCGCTCCATCATGAAAACCAAGGAACACACCAGAAAGCTCAGTGATAAAGCTGTAGCAAAGTGTATTACAGAGTAAGGTTTTAAAAAATAGCCCAAGCTCTGCACATCTCACAAAGCACTGTTTAATCTAACATCAGTAAATGGAAGGAGTATGGCACAAGTGCTAACCTACCAAGCCCAGACAAGGACAGCACTGATGAGAGAAGCAGTGAAGAGGCCCATAGTCACTGTGGAGGAGCTGCAGAGATCCACAGCTCAGGTGGGACAATCTGTTCACAAGACAACTAATAGTTGTGTACGCCACAAATCTGGCCTTTATGGATGAGTGGCAAAAAGAAAGCCAGTTTTAAAAGTAAACCATAAGAAGTCCTGTTTGCAGTTTGCAAAAAGCAATACATGGAAGGATGAGGCCAAAATTGTCCTAAATGCCAAAGTCTATGTGTGGAGGAAAGCCAACACCGCACATCACCCTAAACACACCATCCCTACCATGGAGCATGGTGGTAGCAACATCAGGCTGTGGAGAGGCTTTGCTTCAGCAGGGACTGGGAAGCTCCTCAAAGTTGATGGAAGGATGGATGGAGCTAAATACAGGGCAATCCTAGGGGAAAACTTATTAGAGGCCGTAAAACACTTGACTTGGGGCGTAGGTTCACATTTCAGCAAGACAATGGCCCTAAAGATACAGCCAAAGCTACAATGGAATGGTTTAAATCAAAACATTTTCATGTGTTACAATGGCCCAATGTTTTGGTCCATGCCGAGGTCTCTGGGCAGCAGATATGGCCTGCTGCGTTCCTATTTCTTTCCAGGTTCCTCCTGTGTCCCTTGTGTCTGTACACTCACATGTCCTTGCTCCTGCTCCTGCCTGTCTTCCTGTCTGTGTCTGCATGCGCTCACTGGTCTGGATTTAAAGGGACAGTGTCTCAATTATCTAGCCAATGATCTCGGACCTCCTGTGATTTAAGGAACTTCCTGCCTCTGCTCCTAGTCAGTTCATTAATGTCCTAACCTCTGAGTTGCTGTTATTACCTGTTGTTATGTCTGTCTGTCCCTGCGTACGTTTAGCTGTGCTGTTTTCCTGTCGTCCTGTCCTGCCTGTGTTCATGATTCTGCTGTTATCTTCCGTCTGGTCTATCTGATACCCGAGTTCCCGATTCTGATGTTAGCTGCCATCCTGATACCTGCTTAACCCTGCTGTTACCTGTCGTCCTATCAGCCTGATAGCTGTGTTCCTGATTCTGCTACTACCTACTGTCATGCCTGTCAACTACTTGCCTAGGACCCTGTAGAGTCCTGATTGCTGCTCCAGTTACCTACCGTATGTTCCTGTATCTATGTTTCTGCCATATCCTGTCATTGTACCAGTCCATTACCTGCCTGGGACTCTGCCATCTGCCTGTACCCGGTGTCCTTTGTCCTTCACTTCGGCTGTCATGTGCAGCGACCTTGGAGTTTCCCGCAGCTAAGCCTGTCCGGCCTTGCGGTGGGTTCCGGTGAAGACCGGGGGCCCCTTACACCCCACTCCCTGGCGTGGTCTCCACCTTTACCATCTATGCTCACCATGGCCCAGAGGATCCACAACTATCCGACGTTTAACATGTCAGTGCCTGCTGAACCCGTTGAAACGCGACAGAATGAACTGACCATTGAAACGTTACACCCAATCAAAGTCCAGATCTAAATACCATTGATAGTCTGCGGCAGGACTTGAAAACTGCTGTTCATAAACGTTCACCAAAAAATCTGACTGAGCTACAGCTATTTTGCAAAGAAAAATGGATAAACATTCCAGCCTTTAGATGTACAAAGTTGGTAGAGACATCCCCCAAGAGACTGTAGCTGCCATTGCAGTTAAAGGTGCATCTACTAAGTATTAACTCAGTGAGGCTGAATCATATACACGCCACACCTTTCATTTGGAAAAGCGCTTATCATTTTCTTTACACTTCACAAATACTTGCTACTTTGTGTTGCTCTATCACATAAAATATCAATAAATACATTTGTTTGTTGCTGTAATGTTTAAAAATGAGGAACAGTTCAAGGGGTATGAATACTTTTGCAACCCACTGTAAGAAAGACTATCCATAAGAGGACAACGCAGTGTTTTTTTTTTGTTTTTTGTTTTTTTTATGGGAAATATTCTCTAAATAGAAAACCATCCAATTTTTCTTGTGCTTCTCTGAGAGGTAAACACTGACATTTCTAGTATCTAAACCCTTTCTATGGCAGTGGCGCCAGCTGGACCAACATTCTGTGAGCCAAGCTTTCCAGGCTTGTCTCCACTTTAGCGCATCCAAGAAATCCAGATGAAAGAGATTTTATAAGGAGAAGGAACATAATTTTTGTACAGGATGTTAAGAATGAAGTTCTCTATAAATCCAAAAGAAGAGAAAATAAATTACAATATAATGTAGCTTGGTGCTTTGACATGAATTGCATCTAAACCAAAAATACGCCAATGAATAGCCCTTACAAACATTTACCATATGGAATTCTTTTTGCAACCACATTGCAGTGAAAGAAATATTTCTTCAGATACATATGTGGTATAAAGTCAATTTGTTTCCTATAGGTTTTCATTTACACAAGGCAGCGAACCACATATAATATGACAACATTGATCCCTTTAATTCATAGCTGTGTTGAATTTTCTACCTGCTGTGTTAACATTACTGTCGTCATCATGTACAGAGGATTCCTGCACTGTAATGAGCTGCTGATTAAGATTTATATATAATGCGTAAGCATCAATATGACCCAGACTAATTCAATATATCAGGAAATAACAATATTTCATGTAGTCTGATCTATACAATATCCAGGCATTTCGGACAAAAATAATGTATAGATAAATGTAAGTAGAATTTAATGTTTTTTTCATAGGATGTAATGGTTTGATATAAGGTGTGATATGACAATAGTTTCTTATAATATAAATGCTATACTTTGAGGGGAAAATCCAATTAAAATTATCTTTTGATATGTCATACATATACATGAGAGGAGATCATGGCTCACCACTGATTTCCAAGTCAGAGAGGACTCTATAGAGTATTCAAACCTCTTTGGCACTGATAAGAGATTTATCACCAAAACCTGACACAATGTAAAATTTAAAAAGTGGAAGAACTCTGGTTAAAAATGTGCCATAAAAGGGGTGTAGATATCGTGTGCCATATTTATGAGATGTTGGGAGACAATGGGGGACATGTATGAACTTTGGCGCCTCACTTTGCCGACCCACATTCATAGATGCGTCGAAATTTTCGAATTTGGTGCTTCCCACCCCAGAACGCCCCTTCATGTTAGGCACATTACAAAGTTGCGAAGTTTTCGCAGAATGTGCCTAACACATAGGCTAGGTGCGTCCGACAGAGGATTCGGCACAGTGAGGCGCATTATACGCCAGAAAAGAAGTGAAAAGACCGATCATACATGTCCTCCAATATTTACATCATGGCTAAGTGTAGTCCTAAAATTGTGCCAACATTTTTAATATTGATGCAAAATCAGGTTAAAAGTAAGTCAACCTAGTGTTAGTGTAAGTAAGAGAGAGGCGCCAAGGTGCATCAAATCTATCACACAGTGCCACTGTGAAAAATTTGGCACATAATTGTGTTTAAAGTGGTTTTACCACGATAGAAAATAATGGCAGATCGCTAGGATATGCCATCACTGTCTGATAAGTGTGGGTCCTAGAGATGGAACGGAAACAGGCCCCCAAAAGTCACAGCGCAGAATGGAGAGCAGGCCGTGTTTGTGCAGTTACTCTCCATTCTGTTCTATGGAAGTTCCAAGCAGAGCTGAACACATCGCTCGGCTGTACTCAGAACTGCCATAGAACAGAATGGAGAGTAACTGCGTAAGTGCGGCCAGTTTTCCAGTCTGCGCTATGGCTTTTGGGGGCTTGTTCCCGAGATAGGTTTGGGTCCCAGGAGTGGAACTCGCAGCTATCAGACAATGATGGCATATCCTAGCGATATCCCATCATTTTTTATCCTGGTAATACCTCTTTAAAGGGATCCTGTCACTTAGTTTATGCCCCCCTTGCTGAGCACAGCACAAGCTAGGGACAGGCATGCTGTTTCCAGTGCTGTGCTCCTTATTCTGTAAGATGTTGTCGTTTTAGAGCATTTAATGCTCATATCTTATTCATGAGCAGGTGTTAGCCCCTCCCACCAAAGGCTAGCCACCCCCACCTGGCAGTTATTCACATGTTTCTACCTATTCAAAGTAATAGGTTTGTCAGTTTTGGTGGGCGGGGCTAGTCTCTGGTGGGCGGGGTTTGAAGAAAACTGACTCTTTAATTGACTCTTTTCTGGCTGAAAACTGCAGATTTGAGCACTAAATACTCGAAAACTGCTATATTAGATATAATTTTACATAATTTCCCAAGCAGTGCCAAAGGGGCTTGGATATAGGTGCTTTAAGTGTAGAGATTCCCATAAAGATATTTCAGCCTTTCTAATGATAGTTTAGTTTATTTTGCTTCTGGCATAATTTTGTTATAAATATATGTTGATTATAATTGAAGATTGTTATTCTTTTTGTAAAGGAGGGTGCAAGTTTTCTGTTTTCTCACTGTTAAATAATATGTGATCTTGCCTAGAAGGTGTTCTTACTCTTTAACCACTTAAGGACCCTGGATGTATGAGTACGTCCCAGGGTCCATAAGGGGCTCCGCGACCCCCCCCGCACAGCTGCTGTGTGTTAGCGGCTGATCGCCGCTAACACCCGGCCGTTACAGCGTCGCCCGGCCGCACTATTTAACCCGTCAGACACCACGGCAAAGATGGCCGCGGTGTCTGAATGAATGACGATCGGTGCCGCGCATCGATCGTCAAGGTCATCGGCACCGTCGCAGCATAGCTGCAACGATCCGGCCCCTGGACATGGCAGTGGGGAGCCTTGAGAAGGCTCCTGTCACTTCCATGTCCTGGTTTGTCCCACTTCCGTCCGCAGACAGGAAGTGGGGAAACCGCCATTTTGGTACAGTCTAATGCATTCCCCATTTTACAAATAAAAACAATAAAATAATAAAAAAGTTACACATATTTGGTATCGCCGCGTCCGAAAAAGTCCGATCTATAAAAATATAACATAATTTATACTGTGCGCTGAACACCGTAGAAGAAAAAAAATTCCAAACGCCAAAATTGCGTTTTTTTTGGTCATTTTATGTTACTTAAAAAATGGAATAAAAGTGATCAAAAAAGTCGCATGCATTCCAAACTGCTAGCAATAAAAAGAACACTTAAGCCCGCAAAAAATGCACCCTCACTACGTCCGTAGGTGTTAGTACAAAAAGTTATTGGTCGCACAAACTGACACCGCGGCGCAAATTTTAAAAAAAAAGCTTTGGAATTTGTTTTACGGTACCAAAACATAATGGAAACCCTACATGTTTGGTATTGCCGGATGCGTATCAACCTGTAGAATACAGATAACACATTGTATTGACTGAAAATTGAACGCCATAAAAGCAAAACCCCCGCAAACATGTCGAAAATACGTTTTTATTCACAATTTGTCCCACTTGGAATTTTTTTTGCGGTTTCCCAGTATATTCTATAGTATAGTGAATAACACCATTAAAAAGTACATCTTGTCCCGCGAAATAAAAGCCCTCATGTGTCTATGTAGGTGGAAAAATAAAGTTATGGCTCTGGGAAGGCGAGGAGGGAAAAACGAACGTGTCAACAAAAAAAACCGCCAGGTCCTTAAAGAGAATGTGTCATCAAAAATTTGTTATTGTTTAACTCACGTTTTTATGTTAAACACATTTAAGAATTTTATTTTTAATTTTCCATATCACTTTCAATATTTTATAATAATTCTTAAGTCTTGCAGTTTTCAGTTTGGCCTCTAGGCCTTGTTTTCACTGCTTTAACAGCAGTCAGAGAGATGCTTTAAAGCAGCGTCATTCACATAGGAACTATAAGACTGTTTCTGTCTCATAGACTTCAATAGGACAGTTTTCTAGTCATGCTGTGTGACCTAGGAAGAATTCACTCTGCAGGGAGGAGGGGGCTGAGAGCTGTGACATCTCCTCTTGTGACTGGTGGATTCTGTGTTATCTATTCACACTGGTGTCTCCTTTCAGTTTGACCCTGCATTTACTGATAATGAGCACACTGCCGAAAATCTTTATCTATAGGGCAGGAAGTGTCAGACTATTATTAGGCTTAGTGGCCAAAGTGAAAACTGCAGGACTTAATAATTATTAAAAAATATTGAAAGTGATATGGAAAATAAAAAAAAAAATATAACCAAAAATTCTTAAAAAATGTGTTTAACATAAAACCATGAGTTAAACAATAAGTCATTTGTGATGACAAATTCCCTTTAAGTAGTTAAACAGTATCAGTTTTGTTGGATGATGAAAATGTATGGCTAATATCACATAAGAAAACCTAAACTGTATATAGTAGACTTTGCTAAATGATATATATTGTATAAGCTCATAAATTAAAGTTGAACAAGATGGATTGTTACCTATAGCAGACGGGTTATGTAAATATTTTTGGGCAAGCACATTCCACATTTGTCACATTTCGGTGTTAATTAAGATTATATTTTCCTATTTTCTGGTAAATTCTTTTCACCTAAACTATGAGAAACATTGAAACCGCAATTTTTTCCTGGTGTATTTTTTAGAGCTGGATGAATGTGCATTAAGTTGTTATGTAAAAATGCTGTATTGAAATGATAATTATGATCTTTATATTCAAGAAAAGACAGGTGACTCAGCTCTCAGTGTCATTCCTCTGGGACTATTTGCAGAGAGGAACCTAGAACAAGGATTCCTAATCCCAGGTCTTTGGATGGACTAGAGGTGGTCAATAATGTTGGATGGGAAATAACAATATAAGCAGCATTTGTTACCATTAGAAAGAAGAGATATAATTTATACTCATAATTCATTAACTATCCTTATTCAGAAACAAATTCCATAGAATTCATGAAGTGTCCATGGCTTAAAAAAACCCTGATCTAGAACAATTTTCGTACCTCTATTGACCATTATCCAATTGTTTTTCAACGTTATATCTGAATTTATTAACCTTCTATAAAATAATCCAATGATTAGGCATTCAGTGCATTTCCCTATTACCCATAAATATATCAAGAATTTTAAATTCCTCCTGACTTTGACTCTTTAAAAAAATACTCGAGGTGGTCTAAAATCCCCAGACGGAAGAAGATAAATCAACCTTCAGTTCATCTCCAGTCTGGACCTAGTTGACCTCAACAACCCAGAAGAAATACTGCAGAGTACAGTGCAGATGATTCCACTTCGACTCCCTTTTTTCTGTCGCTGTGGGGAGTCCATGGAAGACTATAAAACAAATCTATTACAATGCAAACTGCTGCAGGAGCTAATTAGACCGAACATTCCCTAACAAGTAGATCACATCTAATCTTTGCAACAAAGCACATGAGTGCTATACCAGAGTATAATATGTTGCACCTTATTGAGTTGTGTGCACCCCAGTAATAACAAAGGGCAAAATAAATATGCATCTCTGTATTAACAAAGGCACTTCATCCGCCAGGCTTTCTTCTCTAATTGTAGCAATTCCTTTCTACAGAGATTGCTACTAATACAAAAGATCTGTCTTGAATAATTTCTGGAGGGGAGCACAAAAAGCCATGAACATGGGGTGATTATTATAGTGAACACTAGGAGCATTCAAAAGCCTATTCTCCTTTTTCACGTAAGAGGAACAAGCCTATTGAGAAGTATGTAATGAGTTAGACGCCAGTGGGATTATCAGGAAGGAACGCAGTTTCCCAGGCTTGGAGACTAGATCCTGCACTGTATGGTCCCTTCCTTAGTTTAAATTGCTGTACATCAATTTTCCATAGAACATCCACCCTCCTCTATTCCACTCAGATGGGAGCCACCTTATATGACTGCTGGCAGGAAATCATCTATAGTCAAAGTTGCTCCTCTCGACCCTGCCAAGTGGCACTGACTCATTTTCTGGTGAAGGTGTAATGGAAGAGGGAAAGTGCACAGCATCAGATGTTTGGGCAACATGTTGTGCTGTTTGTAATCTGATTGTCAGGAGGGAATACATACTCCAGTTAAAAGCTTGTCATTGATTCATAGAGTCTAACATTATATCCATTAAGAGGATGGAGGAGATAGAATCACTTCAAGAAGCTTCCTGGAGGCATCCATTTCACCTGACAAGTGTTTGTAAATAATTTACAAAACAGGATGAAGACCGGGATCATACACATCGTTCATGGTCAAAGCTTCTTCCATAGCAGAATGCACATCAAGTCCAGAAAATAAAAATCACAGCACCATAGTTTGGGAATATCAAGAATCCTATGTTAATATTTACTGTTTAAATTTAAAATATTTCACAGAAATATAACAGAAATGTATCCTTTGGGATTGTATTTTTCCATATTACTGCTTAGAAAAAAAGTGTATATGACCAATTTAGCTCCGCTACATCTGCAATGGATTTACCTTTTCTATGGTGCAGGTGCGGAGGGTAAATCCCATTTTTAAGAAGAGTTTTTGCAAACAATAGCAAAGCAAGCCAAGACAAATATCTGCCCTACCTGTGCTAGTTTGTACACAATGGTTCCTTACCAAAATTTTGTTGAAATTGTCATTCTTTTTGAATCATGTCATACATAATGCATTGAAGATTTCATATATGGAGTTACTTTATGAGTGGTGGTATGACATAAATGAAAGAATGAATAAAAGACAAGAAAGACAGGGATCATTGCAGAGTAGAATAAGAAGCAAATGCTTACCTGACTTCAGTGCCTCGACTTTCTTATTCCTCTGTAGATCCTTAGTGCATTGGATGGGTTAGACAAAAGAAGGCATTGATCTGCACTAGCATTCTCCCTGCAACTAAGAGCCCAGGATGATCAGTGGTTGAGTGACGGGAGGGGGGGGTTAGACCTAACAGAACACGTGGAAGGAGAGGAGGAGACCAGCTCTCATTAGAGGGGCTGCTGCAGTATTTGTATAGCTGTCCCTGTGTGAAAAGGATATGAACTTTTTATTATAAATCTGAATAGTGCAGTTCACTAGCTATGCAGCATTCTTATCATGGAAATGTATATAGATAGGCACAGAGCAGGGCTGTGTAAAAAGCATGATGAGATGTGTTGGTGCACTTGAGCGTGTAATGTGTGAAGAATGTGTCAGCATAGATATTCTTGCTATTGTGTCACATTTTGTACACAGTGGAAGAAAAGAAACCGGCATATTTGTTAGATCATTGGCAGCTCAAGAGTTCCTGACAAGAGCCCAGATTATCTCTCTAGACCAGACTGTAATAAATAACTAATCGATGTTCAGTTCTAGTGTTGTATATGCCCAGAATGAATAAACCTAATATAAAAAATGTACAAGACTCTTGCTGATAGATAAGAAGCTTATAGATCCTGACGAGGTAAACTTGTAATATACTGTCTAGTCTAAGGAGAGGAAGTACCGTGTTTGCAGGTTGTACAGCTGTAGCGGAGCCCTGGATGAGCAAAAGAAAAGAATTAGAATGGGCACTGCTCAAAATATTTGAAGCTGGCGTGCTACAGTGCATATGTGTAGTAACCGGGGGCATAACTAGAATTAATAGGGCCCCATAGCAAAAGAACCTCCACGGCACCACTTAATGACAGGAAACAGAAACAGTAGCAAAAATAGCAATTTTAAATGATATTGATAATAGCACCATGTATCAGAGAATCCTCATGTAATACTAGATAGCAGAAAGACACCGACTTACACCGACGGCTATCTGCAGTGTAGCGAGCTTCAAAAAAATTTGTACCTATTAAAAGGAATTGTCCAATAGAAGAAAACTCATTTCAAATGGGGCCAATGGAAAACAAGTTATACAGCCAAAGTGTCTGTCCATCTGCCCCAGCCCCTCCCTTAAAAAAAAAAAAAAAAAATGTTGTAGGGTGAACAGGAAAAATGCAATTGTGCCTTTTGTTTTATGGATTTAGTTTTTGTTGAAGTTTATGCTGAATAGTTTAATTCACATGTATCTGTATTCCGTGAATCAGTAAGTATACAAGGGCCACATTATCACCTCTATATAGTGACAAATACCATCATAAAGTTACTGAGCAAACCAGTATACCAAGACCAATAATACCAATAACAACAATATACAAGAAGAAGAACCAAATAATACTGCCACATCATGACCATATCTTACCACCATAAATGGTTTGAATAATACAATTGTACTGTTACTGAATATAAACCATTACACTAAGACCACTATTACCACCATACAGTAACCATATAGTGGTAAATAGCAGTATACACAGGCTCTGCAGCCATATAAATGATTACAGCACAGTTACATTTCGGGACTCACAGGAGATGTCTTATCTGATGAGAGTCGTTCTCTTTCTCTTTTCTTTCTTCATCCAGTCTAGACCCTTATGACATCTTCTCCCGGCCACAACTCATCCCTGCCGAATTTACCACACAAACATGTAAACAGTGAAAGTTCCCCCAACCATTTGTGCCACCAGTAGGTAGGAACACACTCCATATAGTAGACAGCCCCCCAGATTAGACAGGGGATAGGAAGACAGCAGGTAAGTTACAACCTAAAAATTAGTCGGATAAGTAGGCAGACTCTTCCTATTAAGTAGGTAAAGTACCCTTTCAGGGCCCCTTATAGTAGGTAGGCAGGTAGATAGGACCACTTCTGGTAACTAGGCCGATAGATATGGCCCCTTCTGGTAGGTATACAGGTAGATAGTGCCCTTTATAGTAAGTAGGCAGGTAGATAGGACTCTTTGCAGTAGGAAGGAAGGTAGATAGAGTCCCTTCTGGTAGGTAGGTAGGTAGATAGGGCCCCTTTTGGTAGGTAGACAGGTAGATAGTGCCCATTCTAGTAGGTAGGCAGGTAGATAGGACCCTTTGCGGTAGGTAGACAGGTACATAGGGACCCTTGCAGTAGGTAGGCAGATATATAGGACCTATTGCAATAGGTAGGCAGGTAAATAGGGCACTTTATAGTAGGCAGGCAAGTAGATAGGGACGCTTGTGGTTGGTAGACAGGGCCCCTTGCGGTAGGTAGGAAGGTAGATAGTGCCCCTTGCGGTAGGTAGGCAGGTAGATAGGACCCCCCTCTAGTAAATAGGTAAGTAGATAGGGCCCCCTCTAAGTAGATAGGGCCCCTTTTAGTAGATAGGCAGGTAGATAGGGCCCCTTCTATTAGGTAGGAAGGTAGATAGAACCCTTTGTGCTAGATAGGCAGGTAGATAGGGCCCCTTCTGGTAAGTAGGCAGGTAGATAGAGCCCTTTCTGGTAGGTAGGCAGGTAGATAGTGCCCATTCTAGTAGGTAGGCAGGTAGATAGGATCCTTTGCGATAGGTAGGCAGGTACACAGGGCCCCTTGCATTAGGTAGTTAGGGCCACTTAATGAAGGTAGATAGGGCCACTTAGAATAGATAGTTAGAGCCACTTAGGGTAGGTATTATGCCCCCCTCTCTCTAATAAAAAAATAAAAATAATACTCGCCTCAGCTTTCCTCTCTTTCTCCGCTGAACACCACTCTTTGAATCCGGAGCGGACGGTGGGACGTCATCACGTCGCTTGCTCTGGGATGCCGTTTTCGGCATCTACTAGGCCCCAAGCCTAGGGATAGGCTTAGGGCCTAGTACAGGAAGCAGTGCGATGATGTCATTCCATCGTGCCGCTGCCTTCAATGGGCTAAGCAGCCGTTATCAGTGTATACCGGCCGCTTAGCCGCAATCACTGCCTGCACCGCTCAGGCAACTGTGAGCGCTATATCGCTGGGTCTATATGACCCAGTGATGCAGCCGTGTGGTGAGGGGGGTCTGTTGGCCTCCCTGGTTCAGGGTCCCGGCAGGCAGGTAGATACGGCTCCTTTTGGTAGTTAGGTATGTAGATATGGCTGCTTTGAGGTAGGTAGGCAGATAGATAGGGCCCCTTGATGTAGGTAGGCAGTTAGATAACGCCCTTTATAGTAGGTCGGCAGGTAGAAAAGGGCCCCTTCACTGGTAGGTAGTAAGGAGATTTCAGTGGCCCCTTGTGGTAGGTAAGAAGGTACATAGGGCCCCCTTTTTAAATAGGTCATGTAGATAGGGCCCTTTATAAATAGGTAGAATAGATAGGGCCCCTTCTGTAGGTAGGCAGGTAGCTAGGGCCCCAAATGGTAGGTAGGCAGGTAGTTTAAGGGCCCCTTGGTGTAGGATAGTAGGGCCACTTTTGCGGGTAGGTAGGGCCCCTTGTGGTAGAAAGTAGGTACATAGGACCCTTCCGGATATCTGTGCAGCGTAGAGATATGGCCCTTCTTAGTGGTAGGAATATCAGGTAGGGGAGCCTATTTCGGTAGGTTTGACAGTAGATGCCCAAGGTATTTAAGCAGGGAGTGTGGGCCACCTTAGGGTCAGATAAGTCGAGGGCCACTTAATGTAGTAGTTACGGCCACTAGGTACAGTAGAGGGTCACAACCGCCATCACGCATGCAACACCATTTTTCAAGGCATATATTGGGCATTCCCCTTAAAGCCGCAATACCCGGGGGGAAATTTAGTAGTTTTATATAAGACCAGAAACCATTTTTGTAGTATTGCTTCTTGAGCATTTAAAAACAGTTTTAAACTTTTTGATTTTTATATGACCATTGGGGATACCAATCCAAATTATATCAAAACAAGTTGGGTACTTTAATAAGAGAGAATATTATAAATCACACTTATAAATACTTAAATTGAGTATTATTTTTTTTTTTTTTTACAAAAAACTTCTTTTTTTTTTTTTATTCAATACAATTTTTTTTTACACCATTAACATTCACACTTAATAATTGTAGATTAATTTACAGGTTATTAGGTCGTGTGACAATATGTGTAGGTTTTTGTGCGTGTAATTAGACAATTATTTTTATTAAATATTTTTTTTAATTTATTATTTTTTTTTTTTCTTTTTTTTTACACTTTATGTTTTTTTTGTACTTTTTTTTTTACTCCCATAAGGGAGAATTTTACATTTTTAAAATTTTACATGTAATATAGCATATAATCTAATACAGTAATCTTGTCGTTGCACAGCAGTGATAGACAGCACACAGTGCGTCCTAATACGCTCATACACAGACAACTGGGCATCTAGGTCCCAGGCTGCGTGCAGCTCTCCGGGCTCTGTGGGTAGGTGTCGATCACCACGAGAGGGATCCCTTTGTGCGCGCGGTAACGCACGCCGCAATCAAGGGTAAGCATCGGGTTGCGGAGTTCTCGCTCCCGATGCTGCAGAATGCTTGGGATGGCTGGTAGTTAGCCCCGACCAGGAGCTGCGGCACGGGCGCCGCAAACCGATGTCTGCAGCCGCAAAAGACTCCTGCAGACGACGACCGCACGCCGCCAAAACGTGCGCGTCGTTAGGGTTAAGCATGTATGATGTCATTCCATTGCGCCGCGCTTCAGGGAACCAGGTGGCAGCTGTAGCACATTCGCGATCTTTCTGACCCAGTGATGCAGCTGTGTGCGGGGGGCCTGGCCTCCTGGTCATGCCGGTCCAGTCACTCTCGCCCCTGTCTGAGTACCGCACTGTACAGTAGAGAGGTGCTACTAGACCACCAATCACTGCATGCACTTCACTAATGCAGGTGTTTTACAAGTAAAATGTCCATGGTAATTGGTTGCATCTCCCATCAATCACATGAGCCGCAGATAAGCAGTGTGTGTGACATTGTATGGTGAGTGTGGTTTAATATACAATGTCCCAGGAAAGACCTTTGTATGCTAGAAATATTGTATCTTGAGGCCATTGTAACTTGAGGGAACACTGTATTTACAGAAGCATCTGAATAATATACAATATATAGCACCATAATGACTATACCAATATCAGATATATCAATTTAAAAAATGCAGGATATACCACTCACCCAGACCATAAGAGATGTTAAAATACATAAAATGCACACTAGCCCCTAATGAAATACTTCAAAAGTGAGAAGGGCTGGATAAATAGTGCGCATAAGAATATTAAATAAAAATTAATTATAAAAAACATTCTGAATATTTACTACTACTGTATGAAAAGCAAAAATACAATACCAATTTGAACCCAGAATGAACAGGTCAAGCCAGAGGAGAGGGGACCTCCTGTGTATCATCGATTACAATGGCGGATTCATCAGGGATATAACTCAGTAGGAAAAGGAGTGCACCACTTAAAAGGTTTCTCCATGACATTATCGACCTATTCTAGCATGCAAATGATTGCCATTGCTCATAATTACTGGGGGATTTCAATCAGCAAAATGTGCTCATTATTGTAGGACTTTATTGTAGGAGCTCACTGTTGAACATTTCACAGTTAGCAAACAAGGAGTGTATGTCTGTCTCTGCCCCTGCCCCGGGGGCATAAAATTATTCCAATAACAAAAAAAAGTGAACAGTCAGCAGTCACGCCGCTCAAAAGGGTTTAAAGGGTGGGGTTTTTTTAAAAAAAAGGGGGGTTTTTTTTTTTTGCTTTTTTAAATTTGCATCAAAAAGGGAAAAGAAATTTTTAAAAAATGTTTATGTTTTTTAATTTAAAACCCACTTTTTCACCTGTTTTCTAAATTTGAGTTTTTTACAAAAACCCCTGTTTTTAAAAAAAAAAAATTTTTCTAAATCCCTGTTTGATGAAAATTGAAAAATTGCTTTAAGCAATGTTTTGAACTGAGCCTTTGGGGTCCTTATAAAAGGGGCAAAAGATTTTAAATATTAAAAAATGCTGCCTTCATTTTAGCAAATAATGCAATTTTTGGGACGACGCATTTTGGGGAAAGCAGGAATTACGTTTTTTCCAAATTTGAATAACCCATATAGCTATTTTTCAGCCCATTAATAGTTAGCCTTTTTCTTTGCTGTTTGAAAAAACCCAAAAATATTGAGGGGCCCGGGAAAAATTCCCCTATTTTTGGGGGTTAAATAACTTTAGAAAAAAACGTAATTCCGGGTTTTTTAAGATGCTTTTGGTCCAACAATTGCATTTTTTTTGGGGACGTGTTTTGGTTGGTGGGGTTTCTAGGTTTGCTCATCCGGGGAAAAAACTTTGCATTTTTTTTTGCCCGGGAAATTTTGGTTTATTGGGGGGAATTTTTTTTTGCGTTCCCATTTTTTTTTTTTGTTTTTCTTTTTTATAGCAACCCCTTGGTAATGGTGCAAGGGGTTGTCTCACCACGCCGTCCCCCAAAAAGCCAAACCCATTTTTTAAAAAAATTAATGCACCCTGCCCTTTTTCCTGGTGGGGCTGTGGGTATTTAATTAGTGAAATTTATTTTGGACCACAAACTTTTAAAAAAACATTTGAAATCGGCCAATGACCCTTTGTAAAAGGGCCCTTTTTTATTTTCTGTCTACTTTGTCACTCTTTTTTTTTCCCTTTTGGTTTCCATTGCGGGCAACAAGTGATTTTAAATTGCTGTGAAAAAAATCAGAAAAAAACTAAAAAGCCCATTATAAAGCAACAGTTTTGTAAGGGTTTAAAGTGTTGAGCGATTTCGCTTGGCCCTACCCGAGTTTTTTTGGGTTAGTGGATAGTCGGCCGCTATCGATAAGGTTTTTTTTTTTGTGAGCATCGTTTAGGGCGGATGACCATTAAATTTTTTTGGGAGGGGCCAACAAAAATTTCATTTTTTACCCCCAAAAAAAAGGGCGGAAAAGTGAAATTTTAAAACATCCAAAACAGTAAAAATGGTTTAAGTGTATTTCTTAGGAAAAACACAATTAGGTTTTAAAAGTCCAGAAAAAAAGTCCAAAAACCTTTTAAATTTTCCCTGTTTTTTGTACCCACCCATGCCTTTAAAACCCTTTCTCACCCAAAGAAAAAAGGGCCAGTAAGGTTTTTTTGATTTGAACCATAAGGGGTTTTTAAAACGGACATTAAATATCCCCTATCCGGGAAAACGCAGCATAAACCCCCAAAACCCTGCATGACCCCCACTTTTTAAAAAGTGCCGGAAAAAAGGAGTTTTTCAACCCCCTTTTTAGTTTGGAAACCTGGACTTTGGGGGCCCTTCCCTGTCCTAGGCCACAGCATGACCCCCAAAAACCTTTGCGGGACCCCCACTTTTTTAAAAAGGGCCGGGAAAAAAGGAGCCCTTTCAACCACCATTTTTGTTTCACTGGAAAATTGCCCTTTAACTGTCCTGGGCACCCCCATAACCCCCAAACCTGCATGACCCCACAAAAAAAAAGGGTCCCGGGAAAAAAGGGGGTCTTTAAACCCACCTTTTTTAGTTTCCCCGGGAAACGGGGGACTTTTCCCTGCCCCTGGGCCCCCCGGGGATGCCCAAAGGGCCCGGGATTTAGTTACAGTGGGTGCGGTAAAAGCCCAGGCTGGCGTCCTTTCATCTTTAACACGCGGGTTTTAAAAATTGCCCTGAGGCCCCCAACCCCAAACGAAAAATTTTGTGCTGAAGCGAGGTGGGAAAAGGGAAAGTGTGAGAACTCCCAGCCTTCCCTTTCAAGTAATCCCTGGGTAGCGCTTGCCCCCCCCGTAGGATTTTTGGGGACCAATTGAGCTTCCTTGGAAAAAAGGTGGTTTAACGCTTTTTTCCCCCCAAGGTCCCCTTTATCTTGGCATTTTTTTTTCTTTTTTTTACCCCAACGTGCTGGAGGAAATTTTTCTCTTTACTTTGTTTCCCCTGTCCATGCTCCATACCCATGTCCCCCTTGAAAAACCCTACATCGGTAAAGTTTTCCTGTACCTCCCTTGTAAAATTTAAGGGGGAAATTTTTTTTTTAAAAAGCTTTTTTTTAAACAGGGCAATTTTTTTTAAAGTATTTTAAATTTCTAAAATAAAAACTTTTTTAAAAATTAGGGGGGGAAATTTCCCCCCAAAGGGTCTTTGTTTCTCTTTTTTTTAAATTTTTTTTAAATGGGCTGTTAAATAGGGGGTTTAAATAGCAAAGTTAAAGATTTGAAAAAAAAGTCTTTTTTGAAATTTTGGGGTCCTTTAAACCCAGTGCCCCTCCCTTTTCCCTGTTTTTGACAAAAAACCCATCCCCCCTTGACCCAACTCTTGAAAATTTGTGAAAAAACAAATGTCTGTTGGAAAAAAACTTTTTTTAGAATAGGCCCCTGTATTTATAGCTGCTTTGTCCCCAGAAAAAAACCCCCCAAAAAATTTCCAAAGCAGGGAACCTTGACCCCACTTTGGTAAAATTGTAAAGAAAAATGTCTTTTTAAAAAACAACTTTTTTTATTTTAATGGGGAAACCTGTAGTTTTGGGCTGCTTTTTAAAAGCTGCATGCCCAAAAATTATAAAAAAAACTTCCCCAGCCACTTTTAAAAAAATTTTTGAGGGAAAAAAAATCCCACTAGAAGCCAAAATTTCTGTTACAAAGGCCCTTGTTTTTGGGCTGTTTTTCTCACGGGCCCCCATGACCCAAAAAAAATTTTATAAATTGCCCTTCTCGGCCACTTTTTAAAAAAATGTGAGGGAGAAATCCCAAATTTAAAAAGCCCATTTCTGTTCCCAAAGGGAACCCTTTATTAAGCTGTATCTCCCCAGATAATGACCCAAAAAAATTAAAAATTAGGGGATTTTCAGCCACTTTTTAAAAATTTTTTGGGGGAGGGAAATGCCATTTTAAGATGTCACCATTTCTTTTCCCAAAAAGGGCCCAGGGATTTTTGGCTGAAAACCCTTCAGAAAACTTAAAACCTTTAAAAAACCTTTGGACAATGCGAAACCCTTCCCTTAAGAAAAAAGTAAAGTAAAGGGTTTACGGGGGTTTTCTGAAACCTTGCTGTCTTTTAAAATTTCCCTCACAGCAAAACCAGAAAAATTGAACTTTTGGGGAAAAAGAAAATAAAATTCCCAGTAAGAAATGATCTTTTTTAAAAAAAATTTTTCAAGAGGCCCCTTTTTCCCTTTTTGGAAAAGGATTGTGAAGTAGCTGGCAATTTTAAATGGGTTTGGACTTCGGAAATTTGGGGGCCACAACTTTCATAAAAGTTTCCATCCCTGATTAATCTTGATAAAATTTAACCCGTTCCCAACATTATCTGGGGGAAAGCCGGATGGTTTGTTGTAATAAATCCCCCCAGCTGTGCAAAAGGTTTCCGCTCAGTATGGCTGGCTGCTGGGCAGGAAAAATCTCTAGGGCCCGTGACGACCCAAGCTGGGGGGCCTTTTTCGTTCATTTTGGGAACCAGAAGTTTTTGGGTCCGGGAAAAAAAGGGAAAAAAACATCCGGTTTGTTGGGGACGCAGATATTTGTGCACCATGACCCTTAAAACCCTGATCTTGTGTGTTGGATGTGTCCCATTGCTTTTGTTTTGCGTTGGTGAGGGGGGTTTAACCAAAGTTGCCAGAGGCCCACCCATTGGGCCCTTTTTTTCCCCTTGCCGCTGCTGCCGATAAAACCTACTTGGCCCCTTCCTGCTGGAAAAATTTCTTTTTGTTTTTTCCCACCGGACTTTTGGGGAAAGTAAAAGGGCCCAAGCGCAACGGGATGTTCCAGTTGATCAATCGGAAGGTCTCCATTTTCCTGCATTTTACTCTCTTTATTTGGGGGGGTTTGGAAAGGGAAAAATTTTGTGTTTTTTTGTTTTTGTTCCCGGGGGACCCCGGGGAGGGTGGCCCCCCCAGTAACTGTTGTTCATTTTGATGGCCTTAATCCCGGGATCAGTTGGAGGAAATGGACATCCAAGCATTTCTTGTGAGGAATGGAGCCTTGATTTCCCCAAAGCTTTGGGTCGGGGAGGAATGAAAAACTGATCTTCCTCATTTACATCCCCCCTCAAATTCGCCCCAACCTCTTTAAAGGGCCGGGGACGTCGGTAAAATCTTTTGTTAGGAATACCTCCTCATCCTCCTCCCCCGGGCGGGCCCCCCGGGCCCAAAAGGGTTTTAAACACAGCCATTGATTTGGGCCTGAGATGATCCCCCCCGGAGCTGATGCGCCACATTGCATAGCTTTTGGACACCAAAAACCCCTCCCTAATAAAGACCGATTGAAATTTTTGAAATTTGTGGGGCCTTTTTGGTTTTGCGGGGGAAAAAGGGCCCCGTGCCCGAAATCTGTGTCCGTCTCCTCCTCCGTCGCTGGCGGGACCGGGTTTTTTCAGGTGTCCAACGATCGTTCCAAACCCAAGTTTCACCACAATGCTCATGCTGAAAAGGCTTTGCCCGAAATGCCCCTTTTTTGGTGGCTTCTTAAAAAACTGGAAAGGGGAATGGGAAAAGGATCTTTCACCTCCCTCCATTTTCGGTGGTTCAACACCCCGGGGGCCCCGTAACCGTGTTTTTCAGGCCATGTGTCACTTCGTACTGCGTAATGGCATTGCGCGCTGCCAAAATTCGCTGGAGCATGTGGAGGGGGGAAATTTCCACCCGTTTTTGCCAGGGTCAACAAGGGAAAAGGGTTTTGAGGGGGAGGCCGAGCTGACGCTGCAACGCAGCCAGGGGGGAAAAGAAGCAGGGTTCCCGCCCCGAACGGGGAAAGTGCGAACTCAGACCTGGGACCCTTTCCCTTCAGCGGGAGCCCCGGGGCCCGGGGGTGGGCTTTTTTAAAAAATTTCGGGGACGGACGGGTTTTCATGACATGTCCCAGGAAAGGGGATGTGTCCAGCCCTACCGTTCTTAAGGGGGGGCCCAGCGGGATTTGCCCGTTATCGCACCCCCACCTTCCGGGCACAAGGTTTTGTCCCCCAAGAAAGCGCTCGGTTTTCGTTCCTTAGAGCCGGTCCCCCGTTTCCTGATCTGTGGGGGGGAAAGGGTTTCTCCAAGGCAGATTATTTCAAACCAGGGGCCTTTGGTGTTCTTTTTGGGCAGGTGATGCCACCAGGGGAAAACCTTTTGGGGGGGAAAGAGCCCTGCCCCCTTCCCTGCGGTTTTGGAGGCCGTGCGCCGAGCCTGAAAAAGGCCACCCGCCCAACCCCCAGGGACATCCCCCCAGTACCCAGTGGTGTCACAGGATTTATTAGCGGCCTTGGCCGTGCCTTATGGGTCCATGGGGTCGGTTGGTGGGGAGGGATTTTTGGGGGAACACAGATGCAGACAACCCCCTTGAAATTTTGTTTACCGGGGTGGCCGGGGAAGGGACGGCTTTTCTGGCAAAAAAAATCCCCCTTTGCTGGGCCCTTTCTGGTTTTGGGGGGCCCAAGCGGGGGGCCATGACTTGGGGGAACCCATCTTTTGTCCCCCGACGGAAAGGAAACTTTTCCCAAAAGGCCAAAAGCCGGGGCAATGCCGCCTCTTGGTTTTTGGGTTTTGGGGAGGGTTTGGGGGGTTTTTAAAGTGTTTTTCTGCCCCCAAAACCGGGAAAGGGCAGAAGGCGGGGCTGCAAAGGAGGGCCCTGTTTACGGCGGTGAGGTCGTAAAAAATTGGGGAAGGAAAAGGGATTTTTGGATGGGCCCTCGGGGTGGTGCTGGTGGTATTTCGGGGCGGTGGGGGGTTTGGAAAGCGGAGGTGATCCCTGTTTTTTTGATTTCTGGAGAAATGGGCACGGGAGGAACGCTTGGTGGGGGCCCGGAGGGGGGGAAAGGGCAAAAAGGGACAGAGGGTGGGGGAAAGTGGTTGGAGGCCCCCGGCGTCGGTCGGGCCCTTTTTGGGGGCCCAAATTGTTCCCTCCATTTTAAACCCTGGATTCGGCCCGCATGTGACTAAAACAGTTGGTGGTGGTTAACAACTTAAGGTTCTTGCCTCTACTTATGCGTTTATGGCAAAGGCGGCGGTATGGGCATGCTGGGTGAATCAGAGGCTTGTCAAGAAGGCCCTAGGGTTGAGGGGCCTGGGCCTTTTTGAAAGGCGAAAAAAGCGAGGAGCGGGGTTTTCGTGACCGTGGCTGGCGGAAAACATATCCCGCGGACTTCCTGCGGGCCGGGCCCCCCCTCCCCCTTTTTTTTTGGGGGGCCCGTATTGACACTACCCCATCGTCTTTTCCTCGTCCACTGATGAAGCGGTCGGGAAAGCAAAATTCTGCCGGGAAAAAGACCCGGAGGGGGTCCGCCAAAGTGTCTTTTCACCATCATCAACACGGTGACTTGGGGTCGTCCGATTTCTGCATCCCGAAGCTGCGGGTAAAGCAAGGGGCACTGCAAGGCGTTGCCGGGCCCCCCCGGGAAATTTTTTCCGATTGGGCTGGCTTCCTTCACCTCCCTCGTTGGGATCGTAAAAAAAAGGGCGGGAGAGCAAAAGGGAAAATCATCCCTTTTTTGGGTCCCTTGGGTCTTTTTAACAAAGGCCTTTTTTGGGCCCCAAAACCAAAAATTTTTTATCAAAGAGGGGCTTAGGGAAAAAGGATTATCCCAAATGGTGGGTAACACGGGTTGCCCTTTTGGGTGCTTATTTTTGGACAGATTTCTGATGAGGTGATGACGGGCATTTTTTGGCCGTGAAATGCGGGGGGATGAGGGAGGTAAGACTGCTAGATGCAGGTTGCAAATTTAAACCCCCTGAAAGGGGCAGATTTTGGGGCGATGTTCGTTACTTAGTTTTACAGGGCCCTGACCCAGCGAAAGACAGGCCTGGGAAAGGGGCCCGCAATGCGATCCGCTGGCATGCGTGTTTTCGCCGCAAATGGAAGGAGCAAACCTTTTTCTCGTACCTCTTCTCCTAAAGTGCTAACCCCCCCCCTTTTGATCGCCCTTTTCCCCCTGCATTTCCTCCCTTTTTCAGAAATCTAAAAATTTTAGAAGGTATGGAAAAAGTTTTGGGAAAAACTCTTTTTAAAAGGCGGCAAAATCACAGCTATTCTCCAAATCCCTCTAATCAAAAAAAAAAATTGCTGGATTTAAAATTTAAAATGCAAGGGTCTATTTAACAAATTGGGGCTGGGGGAAAATTTCCCAAAAAAAAAACGTAAACTGTTTTGTTTTTGGTTTTAAAATAAAAAAAAAAAGGTATTTTTTTCCCCCTTTAATTAAACCTTTTGGTGGGAAAATTTGAATTGCTGTTTTTAAAATTTACGTTTGAGGGTGCCTCAAAAACTGGGGGCTGGGTGCGCAAAAGTCAAAAAAACCGTAAATTTTATTTTTTGATATAATAAACGGTATTTTTTGGGACCTTTCAATTCACCGTGGTGAATATAGAATTGCTGTTTTTAAGGGGTTTTTCGTAGTTGTTGGGCCCTCAATGAACAGTGCTGGGTGCCGGCCCAAAAAGTCAAAAAAAAATAACTGTTATGTTTTTATAAAAATAAAAAGGGATTTTTTGCAAACCTTTTTAATTTTCCCTGTGGGGAAAATAGAATTGCTGTTTTTTTTAAGATGTTCGTTGATGCCCGCGTCTAAAGAAAAAGTGGGTGGGGGCGCCCAAAAATAAAAAAAAAACGTAACTGTTTTGTTTTTATATAATAAACGTTATTTTTTGCACCTTTTTAAATTCAACCCCGTTGGGGAATTTTAGAATTGCTTGTTTTAAGGGTTTACGTAGTTTCTGCGTCAATTTAACTTTTTCTGGGTGCGGGAAAAAAGTCAAAAAACAAGTAAACTTTTATGTTTTGGGTATTTAATTTAAAGGTATTTTTTTCACCTTTCAATTCCCCCTGTGGTGAATATAGAATTGTGTTTTAATTTACGTAGATGCCTGGTCAATGAACGTGTCGGGTTTCGCAAAAGTCAAAAAACAAGTTAAAACCCCGGGAAAGTTTTGATATTTTAAAAACGGTTTTTTTTTTGCAAACCCTTTCAATTTTTTTTTTTTTAAACCCGTGGTGAATATAGAATTGCTGTTTTAAAAATTTTTCGTAGATGCTGGTCCAAAGGAAAAATGCTGGGTGCGCAAAAGTCAAAAACATGTAAATGTGTGTTTTTTTTTCGATTCACGGTATTTTTGGCAAAAAAACAAAACCCGTGGCTGACTACCCAAAATTTCTGGGTTTGTAATTTAAAAGTGCAAAAGGGGGTTTTATCAAAAGTCACAGGTTTTTAAAAGGGTAAAATTGAACACCCTTTTTGAAAGGGTTTCGATAATAAAAGTGGGGGTTTTGCAGCTAAAAAAGAGACTGCAGTTACTAGAATGATGTTTATCCAATATAAGTTTTTGGTGCCCCAATTTTCCCGGGGAAAAATTTCAATTTGCAAAATGGGTTTTTAATAATGATATTCCAAATTTCAAAGTCTACAAAAAGGGCTTGGTGAACTTTTTTCCCCCGTTTTTTTGATAGAGCTTGTCTGGGTTTTGCCCGCGGGCCGCCCCCCCGCTCCCCCCCGCCCTGAATTTTTCAGCGGTAGATGTGCTTTTTTAAAAAAACTCTGATAACTACATTTAAAAAGTTTTAAATCTCTAAACTAAAAATAAATTTGGAAAGGGTTTACAGCTAATAGTGAGGTTTCTTTGTGCAGAAAAAGACTAATTTCGGGGAGCTGTTTGGCCCAGGGAGAGTGCAGGTCCTATCCCTATGAGACCGAGAGACACGGGGGAAAAAGGAAAAGTGGGGGGGGAAAGGCCCAAAACCCCCAAGGGAAAAACCCCCCCCCAGCCCGGGCCGAAAACGGGGGGGGCGGCGGGGGCCTTAAAAAAAGAGGGGGAAACGATCACCATAAAAACCTTGCCGATTTCAACTTTGTCGATAAAAATCGCTCAACACTAGTAAGGATCAATTTTGAAAAGTCAAAGAACTAGCCTGTTATCATGACATGTGCCTGCACAGGGTTTTTGCAACTAAGGGTGCCCAAAATAGTAAAGGAGAACCAGAAACTTAAGTAAAATGAAAAGTGTATTGTTTTACTATTTACCATTTGGAAAGTTTTTTTTTAAATACCTAGAAAACCCCTTTAGCAACCTCTATCCCAAACACCTGTACTCAACTGGCACCAGAATAAAAAGAAGGACCATAATCAGCTGTTTAGATAATGTACTAAACTGGTACTAAATTCAGGTATGGCTTCTACAGTATATACTGTACCAGTAGATAGCCCATTGACTGTAAAGCAAAATGTATCAACTTAAAGAACAGAATATACACATCGGGTGAAGTAAGTACTGATCACACATAGTTACATAGCACGTCACCAATTTTCTAAGTAAATATATTTCTAAAGGTGCTATTAACATGAAATTGTAATCATATGTCAGTAGAAAGCCATTGCATCCACATAGGCAAAAAATCAAACCATAGATGTCCGTAAATAAAGCTATGTGTAATAATGAGAAATAACACAGGGAAAACGTATTGTGGTAGGTAGGTACATAGGGCCTCTTGCGGAAACTAGGCAGGTAGATAGGGCCCTTTATAGTAGGTAGTAAGATAGATAGGGCCCCTTGCGGTAGGTAGGCAGGTAGTTAGGGCCACTTAGGGTAGGTAGTTAGGGCCACTTAGGGTAGATAGTTAGGGCCACTTAGGATAGGTAGTTAGGGTCACACCGCTCGCTCCAGGACACCATTTCCGGCATCTACTGGGCCCCAAGCAGTCCGATTATGTCATTCCATTGCGCTGCTGCCTTCAGTGGCTATTAACATGAAATTGTAGTCATATGTCGGTAGAAACCCATCGCATCCACACAGGCAAAAAAAATCAAACCATAGATGTCCGTAAATTAAGCTATGTGTAATAAGGAGAAATAACACAGGGAAAATGTATTGAACACATGAAGAAGAGAGGGTGCAATGGAAAGTCATGAACCAGCTGACATCTATCAGTAATTAGAAAGCAATCCTGCCACTTAGTGAAAATTAGTATTAGCTGGTTCAACTACTATAAAAAAGTCTCATTTCCAAGGTGCCACACAAGAAACATCTCATGGGATCAAACCAGTGAGCCATCTAAATACCTTTACAACCTTATTGTTCCAAAACATACTAATGACATTGATTTCAGAATCATTTCTAAACTATTGAAGGTTCCAGTGAGCACTGTAAGGACCATAATCCAGAAGTAGAAAGATAATTTCACCATAAACTTGCCACAACCAGTATCCTCTGCAGTATAAACAATTAGGTGTTGAGTCCCCCTCTATTGGCCTGCATATATAAATGCCTTAGCGTGTGCTGTGGTCACCTAACCACATGTTGGCAGTATTTCAGTAACAATCCAGCACAGAACACGTAAAGGCATATATGTATTAGATAGCACACTGATTACAAGTAGCTTTTTATAGGCTACCCCTAGTTATGACTGTGGTTCTATTCTCACACTAGAAATCTGTTGTTGTACTTCTGCCATGAGCACAGACCCATTAATATTGGTATGCTCCAAACCAAAATATAAAATTCGAATTAAATTAAAAAAAATATTAGTAAACACAATACAGATTTTGAATTATTGCTGCATTTTTTAATGAGATTATTCTGCTTTGCTTTTTTGTTATAAGAGAACCTAAAAATAAGCTAATCACAGGGTGTCCTGTATCTGAAATCTGTGGAGTTTTCCTGCAGCACACTTTAGGAGAAGTTAAAGGGGTATTTTCACCACATTTATTAGCGTTAATCATGTAGGCAAAGATAAATAAAGATCATTACCAAATACATTGTTGTCCCAATTTGCTTCATCTCAGAGTTCTTATCTCCTGCTTGTTTATACAAGCTTCTCTGGTTACTGACCACCTCTCTCTGCTCCAGCAGCCCAGGATAGTGATGTCGCTCTCTGTTGTGTTTTATCAGCAGGATAGGGAGTCTCACTCTCTGATCTTATTTTTCCACTCATGCTTTAACCCTTTACAAGTTTTTCTCTTTCACTCGAAGCTTCCTCTTCCTCATGACGAATACAGCTCTGCTAGCTCATATTTATAGCTGGACATCCTGCTTGAACAGTATCACTGATTTTCACCACTCCCTCCATCAGTAATGTCCCTGTAACAGGCTCAGCTAGGAATAGGAGCTTGCAGAGCTAAAATGTCTAGCTAATAGACAGGGGCACTAAATGGGGAACACCATCTGTAAGAAGTCAGTATTCCCTAATAGGGTGTTTTGCAAATGAGTTTTCTAAACCAGGCAACCTCTTTAGTAAATGCAGTTATGTAAAAATTTAACAACCCACTTAGCTGCTTAAATGCTAATATTTTTATTGGTTAACAAATACCCAAGTGTCTCATAAATGAAACCAATTACAATGCAAACACTTTAGTACAGATTATATCCACATTCTGTAGCCTTGTCTCCTATTTTTTGCCTCTCAATCCTTCCAAAATATCTTAAATAAATTGCACAATTGGAGCGACAGATTCTGTTCCCAGGCTCCGAAACATAATTTTTTTCTATTTTAATATCATCATCTAAAAAAGTTTAGTGGAGATCTCAGCAAAATAAGTCATTTGGATCTGAGACAGGGAGATGGGAATGATAATGAAATGATAATAGCTTTACTAGTGATGTGACAGTATTACCAGATGAGAAATGAACAGGCCGCAAGGCTTCGTATCGGAAAGGTAATGTTGCAGAATACAGAACATTCTCAGATACAGTATCTGGTCTCAGAGAACAAACTGGGAGACTGCCAAAATGTATTTCCCTTGAAATATAGCAGTAACACCTTTGTAGAAAACAGACTTTAACTCTCTTGCTGCTTGGCAAAATCCTTTCTGTGTATTTCATATAGGACTGACATGACAAATAGTTCTATATATTGAAGAGCACTTCAACCAAAAATATGAACCCTTTTTTATTAATGCCCAGTAGCTCTTATAGATGCAGCCAACGTTTATCAAAAAAACCCACTCAGTACTAAAGATTAGTTATTTTTTTAGTTCCTTCTGGAAAGGGAACCCCCAATATTTGTTTAAGTGGTTGCCACCTTTCTTCCAAAGCTTCATTCATATGCTTTCAAGTAAGAGCTTCACCCCACTATTTAAGCCCACTTGCCTCCTTCTAGTGTCCGGATACTTCACTCAACCTATCACCAGAACTGTTGCTGATAGGTAGTATTGCACTCTGGCTTTGGGTCAAAGTCAAATTTGACCTCAATCGGATTGCTTAATTTCTTGTCATACCAAAACTATTATTGGCAAAAATCGCAAATAAACCAAGTGAAACCCTAGCCCTAAGTTAAGGTTTGGGATTTTCAAGGTATTTGGGGTTAGGGGTTAATTTACCAGTCTGGAAATGTTACACTCCCATTGTGGACTGGCCTCTGGTCTAATGTCCTGTCTGACATAACCTCCTGTTACCTAAACATAGTCTCAATATTATGATAAGCAGAAGTGACCATGGACATCATGCCTGATGTCGGTTACCTAACTGGTCCAACCTTGTTTCCTGCCACTTGAACATAGACCTAATGTTATGAAAACCAGAAGTAATGTCAGATGTTGCTTTTGACGTCACATCCTAGCATAGACCTAATGTTATGATAACTGTCTCGTTGAACATCATCTCTGATCTTACTTCTAATTTCCATAATATTGTTGAAGGGAATGATGTCAGATGCAAAATCTGAAAAATATGCAGTATCTGTAGGATGGGCCCCAAGAATCAACTCCGTGAGTGGAAATAAAATGATGAGGAATAGGAAAAAGCCAAGGTGGATCAACAAAGATGTAAAGGAAACAATACATTACAAAAAGAAAGGATTTAAGCTACTGAAACAGTAGGACAATGAAGAGGCACTAAAAAGCTACAAGGTAAAAAATAAAATATGTAAAAAAAAAAAAGGATAAAGACAGCAAAGCTGGAGACAGAAAGACATATTGCCAAAGAGAGTTAAACTAACCCCAAAATATATGTTGGCCCTTTGAAAAGTAGTGAGGGAGGTATTGTAGAGGGCAATGAGGAGAAAGCAGATCTATTAAACAATTTTTTCTCAACTGTATTTGCTGAGGAAAATTACCTTCCTGTTGATGGGCAGAGGGATGAGGTAAACTCCATTTTAAAGGGGTTTTCTAGCTACAAAGATCATATCTGTAATAATTGGGACAGTAAAAATAAGGACTTTTGCATTTGGTTTGCATTACCTAAAATTAAGTATAGCAGCTATCAGCTAATCTGTGTGTGTCTAGAGCTAAATCAGCAGCCTGAGGTCGGTCCACACCCTCTCTGTTTTGATTGGATGACTTATATTTAGTTCAGCCTGTTGGGACATGCCCCCTGGATGGGACACATACCCCTGTGCTGTGTTTGGATGTGCTTACTCTCCTCTGAGCTGTGTAAAATGAAAGGGAAACTAGCTGTCTGTGATGGCTGTGTCTGTATAATAAAGGCTGCCTCAGCTCCTCTCTCTTATGCTCGTTTTATCTCCGCAGTGATAGTCTGGTTATAAAAGGATCTAGGCCCACTTACTGAAGATCTCTAGATGTTAGGATTCACTGTCTCCCCCATATTAACACAGCCTTATATACATTCTGCTTCCCCTTACCTGCCTGCCTGAGTAACAGATGGGGGCGATCAGTGAGTGCATTCCTCACATTTGTTTAAATCATGTTCAGGGCTGTATGTAGTAAACTGTTATATAATTGTATCAATTGCAATGCAGGTGTTCTGGTTCAAGGAGCTTGTTGAGGGGAAGTGGTACAGCTCTACATTAGTGTTGTGATGTTCTGACAGTGCAGAGAGGTCTGCAGAGCTATGTGACATCTCCTCTTCCTATCCACTGCTCACACAGAATGATGATGTCTCAACTCTTCAGTGAGGAGAGACTCGCCTACTGGGAGGAAAGACACGCCCCTGGATTTGAAGCTGTAAGAAACAGAAACAGCTCAAGTCTGCAAAAGCTTGTGATGAGAAAATCTCTTTAATTATCTCCTCTCTAACCCAGGAAGAAGTGCAGCTTCGCTTGAGGAAGATTACTAGAGATGGGCGAATTTCTCAAAAATTCGATTCAAGCTCCACTTTACGCCGATGGTTCCGTGTAAAATTATCAAGTTCGTAGTACCGAGTCTTACTTCGGCACAGATCGCGTTAGAAGAAAAGAGCTATTTCCAGGCTGCACAGAGCTTGCAGGGGTGCAGGTAGAACGTGTGTAGTATGCTTAAATATGCAGAGGGAGAGCTTGCGGTTTGGTCTTATACAAGTCTAGAGTGTTTTAGTACGACACTGCAGATGACTGCCGCCGCTCTTAGTAACGTTCACTATAAAATTCCCTGGCAATTAAAGAGGCAAAACTGACCTAAAAACTGAGGTGGGGAATGTAGCACTGATAAAAGTCATGCTCAGCGAAAGCTGGAAAGAAATAACAAGCCTGAGAGGTCAGGCAGTGGCACACAATGACAGTTTGGAGGTGGCAACAAAACACTGAGGAAGCTTACAGGATTAAGGAACAATGAAACTGAGCGGAAGGACGTTTCACGGCGGCTAGGCAGCAGTATGAGGGTCAGTGGCAGTGGCCACAATGACTGTTCTGGGAGGACTGCAAAAACAGTATTAGGCAAGTGCAGAGTGGCAACAAAAAGATACAGGTGTGGATGGTCACGACAGCAGCAGCATGAGATTGTGGCAGTGGACAAATTGTCATTATGGAGGGGCCAAAACAGTATTAGGCCACAGAGTTGAGCACGAGTCACACAGTGTAGGAATGGTGTCACGGGCAAAGTAGCAGCAGTATGTGTGCGTCAGGCAAGGTCGAATGACATTCTGAGAAGGGCCCGGCAAAACAGTAATTAAGGCCACAAGAGTGGGCACATCCACAGATGTGGAGGGTCACGGCGGCAAGCAAGTATGAGATCAGGCAGTGGCACAATGGAGATTCTGGAAAGGTGGCCAAAAAACATTATTAGGCCACAGAGGAGTGCCACAATCACACAGTGTGAGAGTCTCACGGCAGGCGAGCAGCAGTATGAGGTGAAGGCAGTGGACACAATGACATTCTGGAGGTAGCTCAACAAAAGCAGAATATGAGGCCACAGGTAGTGGCACAATCCACACAGTATGATGTGAGTCCACGGCAAAGGGCAGCAGTCATGAGGTGAGGACGGGTGCACAAGATGGACATTCTGGAGAGCCGCATATAAAACAGTAAGTGGGCCACAGAGTGGCACAATCACACAGTGTGGAGTTCAATACTGGCGAAAGGGCTCAGCGAGTATAACAAGTAGTGAAGGAGTGCGCAGGGCAAGTGGACACAATGACTCATTCTGATGGTGGGCTCAAGCAGTATTAGGCCACAGAGTGGCACAATCATACACAGTGTGGAGTCGACGGACTCAGCTAGTCAGCATGAGATCAGCAGTGGTCTCTAAGAGCATGATCGGACAAGTGGCAAAACAGGAAGGAGAACCAACAGTAGTGAGCACAAGAGGAGGAGAGTGAGGTCACAGCGGCAGCTAGCATGCGAGGTCAGGCTAAGTGGCACAAATGAGATGACACAGTTGTGGATGACATGGGCTAAGCAGCTACAGGGAGCAGCATGAGAGTCAGAACAATGTGGCACATATGGACGCCATGTGTGGATTGTCCCGCAACTGCAAACAGCAGCAGCAGCAGTGGAGGTCATAGAGTGGCACATTGACAGAGTGTTGGAGGTTGGAGTGAGCAAAATCCAGTCCCTGGTAAGGATGGGTAGGCGAGGTATGGAGTAAACTGTCAGCAGATGCGCTGTGGCAGGACAGGGCGGGTGGCTGGCAATCAGAAATAGTGGACTGAGGCAACGGTAGTTTGAACCCTGAGACTGATCGTCAGCTAAGGGCATTGGGTGTGTGGAAATCCTGGCCAATGCTGGCTCTGATATTCATCTTTACAAAGGTCATAGTAGTTCCACATTTCCCCTGTGTGGACAGTGGTTAGTTCCTTGGGGTAACGATGGCTCCCCGCCGCATCTGCTGAACACCCGACAGTCAGATTGCCACAACTACTGCCGGACAGGATAGCTTCTCCATGACAAACTCGGCAAGGTTGCGGCACACATACAGTTTGGCTGCCCAGTAGTCCAGCGGTTCTTCAAACTCACGGTGGCAGAGTGACTTGTCCAAGTAGGCCACAACTATGTTGGTTCAGGGACAATGCTCAGGTACTGCTAGTGTGGCGGACTGCCATCCTCTCACTAGGCGGTGTGAGTAAGGAAGCTGCTCATCAGTGACCTCCAGAGCGAGGTTACTACTGTGGGAGCTTGGTACTGCTCCTACCCCCCACCTTCCCCAGACAAGCGCTTAGGAGAGGGATGGCTAAGTAGTAGACGAAGTGTGTCGCTGTGAACCCACCCCGGTCAGACCTGTAAGAGGAGGGACTAGATTGCCGACACATAGGCAGGTGGCCAAAGATTGAATCTGGATAGGATTGTTCCCGTATAGTATTTGAGTTTGATCTGCCCTCTCATAGCCTGTGGATAATAATCTGGGCTCCATTTTGTGGACTACGCAGAGGTTAGACGAGTGGGTCCATATAGGGTGGAGAGCCCAGAACGTCACTACCTCTGGCCAGGATAGATTGACCTATTACGGCGGTCAATTAGCCTGGCAAATAAGCTATGCTGCAGGCCATCTGCACAAGTGACTCGAGAGGGAGCTCCAGTGCCTCATTTACACTGTATAACAGCCCATATCGGGGATGCTTGGGGGATCAATCTGCCTCATCTACTCATCTCTCAAGACGCACCTCCTCCAAGCTGCTCGCTGCTACTCCTCTCTTGTCACATGAGAGAAAATCATACTCATTTCACCAGAAAAAATGCTTCTGCTCCTATGTCCTATCCTCTACCTCCTCCTCCGCATTTCAGTCCCACCGGACTCATTGTGGCCAACGAGATGTAGTCGACCACGTCTCTTGTCCCCTGCCCAGACAGATTTTCAGCATCTGTTTAAGGACATGAAGAGTGGATGAAGGTTGATTCACTCCCGTAGTCCTGGCGAAGGGAACAAATATGTCGCCTCCTCGACATGCTCAACCAAACGGCAGTGTCAGCATTGAGCTGCCACTGGCTGACATCAAAAGTTACACGAAGGGGGAGTACTTCTGTTGCCTGGATCATTCAAAAAACGGTTAGAATGGCCTTTACTCTGTTCTTACAGTCGCGTCCAAACATGTGGCAGGCTGGAAATTCCAGCGGGGTTGAAAGCATTGCATATCTGAGTGTGATTGGGGCGAGGATCCGTTTCTGCCCGCTAGCAACTCGAGGAGGGTTTCATGAGCTTTGTACGAAAGGGATAAAGTGCAATGCACAGGTTCCTGGCATTTTCAGAATGTTCTGAAGATCGGTGGAAGACTTCAGGAAACCTTTCATAACCAGATTGAACACATGCGCCCATGGCAGGGGGCATGACCATCCCTCCTCGGTGCCAGCGCGGACACCATGATTCCTCCCATTGTCCGTCACCTGGTTCCGATTTGCAGTTGGCAGCGGAGGGAAAGCCTCTCACACATCGATTTCTTGATGCATGACGCGGAGCAGTTCCTCCCTGTGTGACTATCGTTGCGAGGCATGATACAGATGTGTAGAACTGCGTTGACACCGCTGTTACATTAAACAATGGTGGTATGTTGGGCAGTACACTTGTGGTGGCTATGGTGGAGGTGGTGGGACGGAGGAGGAGAGCGGACATTGGCGCAGAGGTGCAGCGAGTCGTTTGACAACGTGTGGAGAAAGCGGTGTCTCCTGTCCAAGTTGTGGTGTGCATGGGCTGAAGCACATTCAACCCTAGAGGCCGTAAAGGACATTGTACTTGGCCCTGACCGTAGTACAGCTCCAGCCCGTCGCGACTGCCGTGCACCTTGGAACAACCGATAAGCATCAGAGGACTGGGTCCCACGCTTCTGTTCTACATAATTTATGAAAGTGGCTGGTAGACTGCCTTTTTGAAAAGAAATTACGGCTTGGAACTCTACCATCTCGGCTCTGCAAAGTCAATTAGTTCTCTGAATGGTGCAGGAGTCCACCATTTGGGGAAAGGGAGAGGACTGCAATACCAACAACTTGGACAGGAGCGAACGGTCATGCTCACACTCTTAGGATGGTTGGTATAGGACGTATACTGTTGTCTCTTTGCAATCGCCTCGCGAATCGACTGCTGGCGCCTAGAGTAGCGAGGAGCTAGGAGCGAATCAGGATCCGAGAGATGATGTCAAAGAGAAACAGCTCCCTTCGGCAGAGGTGGTGGGCCTTGAACTGTTGCAATGGCACGATGCCGTGCTCACTGGCGCTGTGCTGCTGATGTTGTGCGGAGGCAGGATGGACCACCCATTGAGCCACATTTTCTCCTCCATGGCCACGGGGATGGTGACGTCTGATGTGGTGACGCAGGGCCGTGGGTGCCAACGAGAGTAGCTCCTGGCACGCTAGACACTTTCTGCCAATCAGATTCTACATATTACCCATATTCGCGGCCTCTGTCCGGAGTCCTTAGCAAAGAAATTGCCACACCGCCATGTATCGGAGTTTAGTAACAGGCCTTCGCTCCGTCACTGGAGTGAATTACTGCCGCCGGCTGGCCTCACTGAGCCCTGTGCCGCTAGTCTCTGGATGCGAAGCGGGTTTTTTATTTCCTCGTGGGCAGCGTGGCTCCCGACCTCACAACTGCTGCTATCCGTGCTGGACTCACTGCCACATTGACCACTTGCTAGGGCTGCTGTGATGCCTGGACCGCGGCAAGCTGACACCCTATAGTTCTCTGACGATGATGAAGCCCTTGTCTCCCGGCTTCCCAAGGGTGGTCTGGCTACATCATTATCTATTTGTGTTTCATAGTCACTTGCTGAGTCTTTCTCATCACCGGTCTTGGTATGCCGAAGGGCTGAAGACCTCTCAAAACATGACATATCCCATGCCACTCTCCACATCTATACTTTGCCGCCTATCTGCGAGAAGCAGAGATCGAGTATGGCGCCCATTTTCTTCGCTGCCAAGTAGCTGTCTGAGCTGCCCTCCTCAAATTGATTCATCCTCGCTATAATAGTGAGCGCTTGAGTGCCCAGACCACAAATAGTAGGATCTAATGGCTGAGGGAAACGGATGGGGCCCAGAGGTGGTCCTAGAGAGGACAGAAGTGGGGCACGGCTGACGCGCACCCGGTGCATGCCAACTAAATGGTGGTGTGTCTGAGGTTCCACCGACTCTTGGCTGGGGTTGTCAGTGTCATTGGGGAGTAAGAGTGAGATGACCGATTTCAACCAGATCAAGAACCCTTGGGTTGCTGAGATCAACACTACGGCCGCTAGTTTGACAGCGGCAGTTGGGCATCTCAACGAGTGACCCCTGGCTGCTCGACGTCCCCTTGCTTGTGCTGCGACTCCTGAGGCCTGTTCCGGAATGTTTGTGCATTCGCCACTATCGCAGGGCAGAGCCGCAGACCATCTAGCTGATCTGACGTACTTGTTTGTTCTAAATGTACAGGTCAACTGTTGATGATGATATCTCGATTTGATAAGAAGTATACCCTCATGTTTTTGACTCCAAATGAAACGCAGTAATCAGGTTGGGTACCTTGGATATTAAATTGCGCTCCACAAATGGCCTCGGAAAAAGTTTACTTGTTATGTGGCGTTTAAAACACTGTGTGTTTTACTAAACTGTAAAAAGCAGACAATGAGGCATTAAATGTTAACCTTCGGACGTGAAATTAAGTTCAGGAAGAGAAGAATAGTTATATATATTTGGGTGTTTGAAATAAAGACGGTTTATTTTTTGTCAGCCAACCAGCAAAACAAACGCTTAATTGTAACCCCTGGATGTAAATTAGCGCCATAAGAATTGAGCCGGCAGAAAAATAGTAGCTTTGTAGCGTGTGTTACAATTGCATGTTTTCTACGCCACACAACAAGAGATACAGTTGATAATCTACAACCTTTGATCTTGTGTATTAGAGCTACAGGAAAAATTTTCATTTATTTGCGTGAAAAGACGGTTTATTGTTTAGTCAGCACACCAGCAAAAAAACGATTAGTTAACCGACTGGATGTAAATGCGCAAAGGAATGGAGCGCCACACCAAAATAGAGCTTTGTAAGGGTGTACATATTGCGTGTGTTTTCTTCGCCACACAATAAGGAGATACAGTTGTAATTTAACCTTTGCTGTTGTGAATTTAGGTTACCAGACATAATGTAATATATTTGGATCGTTGAAAAAGACAGGTTTTTTGGGGTCAGCACACCAGCAAAGACAACGCTTAATTGATCCCCTGGATGTAACATTGCGCAATAGAATTGAAGCAGCAAAAATGAAGTGGGTATTGTGTATTGTTAAAAGAACGCTTGTTTCAGTTTAAATGAATAAAACAGGAACTGGCTTAGATCCCAGAACTTGGATATTGAATGTATATGCAGCTGGCAGTGGACGACACTGTGGATTTCTGATCCATTACCCAAAAAATTAGAAAATAGAACATTGAGAGGAGAACAGAGGTCTCTGAGACAAGCTGAGAGACACCCCACAGAAATCGCTATATATAAATCAATTCGTTCTGTAAGAGCTATCAGAGCTCGGGCAGCACCTTCGCCCTGATGGAAGCACGAGTGAGAGGTGAGTGTGAGCTCCGGCGGCCGCCCCAGACTTATACTAAGTGCTCGGGTGACGTCACAGAATCCCGCCGTCTACTGGATTAGGCTTCATCTCATGCACATGTCATGATTAGGCAGCCTCTCTTCTCTAGCCCAGAGGATCTTTGGTGCCCCGATGATAGCGCCATGTGCTTCGCAGCTCCATTTTATCGAATCAAGTGTGTTGCTCTCGTCTTCGCCGAAGTATCTCATAAGTTCGAACTTCGTTTCGAACCCAAGTTTTCCTGAAGTTCTAAAACGAATTCCTACTTCGGTGTAGAATCAATTCGCCCATCTCTAAAGTTAGCAATGGACATAATTACCAGGTTCCTGATGGTATACACCCCTGTGACCTTAAGGGAATTAAAGGGTGTGATGGGTTCACTACAAAGATTGCTAATTCAACATGGTGTATAGAACACTTATAGAGAAGACGTTCGTTTTCCAGTTTATTTGCTTTGTTCATTTTTTTTTAGAAGAGAACTGTACAAGTGAGTGAAGACAACTTCTGAGGGCTTTCTAGTTTCGCCAGAAGTGACCCGCACCTGTGTATATCCTTCTACCCTGGTTGTTTGTTTCTATTAATATGCCGGGAAGTGATGTCATCACTCACAGGTAAGCACAGGACAGAATCTATGGACAGTGAGAAGCATTGGAGATGTTATCTGATCTTTCAGATAAAGAGTAGAGATTACTGTTTATTTATCACTACGAAGCTAGTCACTGGTCCTGATAGCGTGAAGAATGATCTAAAGTAGCTCAGAGTACAGGGTACGAAATACACAGACGGATCATTTGCGAATTGTCAGACAGACTTGACTGAGTCTCAAAGAGCGAGCATTATTTGACATATTATGCATCCTATGAAACTTTGAGATGAGAGAACCCCTTTAAATAATGTCATAGACAGGCCCTTGTTCTTAATATTTACAGACTGTATAGTAACAGGGTATGTTCCACAGGATTGGCGCACAGCAAATGCGATGTGATGCCAATATTCAAAAATGGGTCAAAACTGAGCCTGGAAACAATAAGCCAGTAAGTTTAACCTCTGTTGTAGGTAAAATGTTTGAGGTTTTCTAAGAGATGCTATATTGGATTATCTCACTGAAAATAAACGTATAACTCTGTTTCAGCATGGGTTTATGAAGAAGCTGTCCTGTCCAACTAATTTTATCAGCTTTGATGAGAAGGTTAGTTCTACACTATATTGGGGGGAGGCATTGGATGCCATATATCTAGATTTTTCTAAAGCATTTGATACTGTGCCACATAAAAGGTTGGTAAGTAAATTTATAATACTTGGACTATGGGAACAAGTTTGCAAGTGGGTAAGTAATTGGCTCAGTGATAAAAAACAAAGGGTGATTAATGGTACATACTCAGACTGGATCCCTGTTACTAGTGGGGTACCACAGGGTTCAGTATATATTTATTTATGAGTGACTTTATTAATGACTTATTTATTAATGACCTTACAGAAGGGTTGCACAGAAGAATATCAATCTTTGCAGATGATACCAATCTATGTAAAGTAATTACAACAATAGAGGATGCTATACTGGTACAGAGGGATCAGAATAAGCTGCGGGCCTGGGGAGAAAAGTGGCAGATGAGATTTAACATGGATAAATGCAAGGTTGGGATGGGAGGGAAAAATCCATTCTATAACATGTTGAATGGAAAAGGGACATGGAGAAGGACTTAGGAATCTTAGTGGACAGTAAACTTAATTGTAGCAGCCAGTGTCAGGCAACAGCTGCCAAGTCAAATAGAATCATGGGGTGTATTAAAAAGGGTATAGCTGTACATAATGAAAACATTGTTCTTCCATTATACAAATGGTCAGACTGCACATGGAATATTATGTACAGTTTTGAGCATCAGTGCACAGGAAAGTAATTTTAGAGCTTGAACTGGTTCAGAGGTGGCAGTGAAAGTACTAAAAGGACTGGGTGGACTCCAATACCCAGAAAGATTAGATCATTTTGTTTACAGAAAATATGGTTTCGGGGTGACATACTAAATATGTATAAATATATCAGAAGCCAATATAGAGATCTCTCCCATGATCTATTTATATACACCAAAAAAACACAACCATCCCACAAAAAATTAATAAGATGTATAAATTGTATTAGATATATTAAAACATAAAATAAAAATCCCTACCCACACAAAAGAACATATAAACACCTAATCCATGATCCAGTAGAGAAACATCAATAATACATAAATAAATACATCTCACAGGAACACATATATATAATAATCAATATAACCCATATCAAAATAGCATAATAATGATACTGAACCTGTGATAGACCAATGGATAGGGTTAACAAACCCAACGCACTTTTCGCTATTAGCTTCATCACGTGGGAGTCCATGTAAAAAGTTGACACCCAGTTTACAGACGGCTTTCAAAAACGAAAATTGTCTGTAAAAGCGGGTGAAAACCCAGACCGTTGGGGACATGCCCTAACTGTAGACCAGAAGTATAGAAAATTTTACCTCAATCCTCCTC
This sequence comes from Phyllomedusa bahiana, assembly GCA_025379985.1. NCBI lineage: Eukaryota > Metazoa > Chordata > Amphibia > Anura > Hylidae > Phyllomedusa > Phyllomedusa bahiana. Next base: position 11,484 of record JAODAL010029874.1, on the reverse strand, counting down.
TGGTGAAATTCTAAAAATAATGAGTTGAAAAATAAAGTTTGGGACTTACAAATTGCAGACGATGTTAGATGTTCACACTTGGGTCCTCTTATTGGAGTTGGTTGATGTTCTGGCCTCTTTTCTTACCCCCTTCCCATCACCTGTTGGAATCAGGGTGTCAATTACTGTCTAGCTCTTTTGCCTGCAATTAGTTCCCAACAATGCTGTGATTGGGAAGTACGGTGGCTCAGTGGTTAACACTGTTGCCTTGCAGCGCTGTAATCCTCAGTTCAAATCCTACCAAGGATGACATTTTAAAGGAGTTTGTATGTTCTCCCTGTGTTTGTGTGGGTCTCCCATGGACACAGGGACTAATGTGAATAATAATCTCTGTACAGCGCTGTGGAACCCTAGTGTAAAGGTGCTATATCAATGACTAGAATAAATGGTGGGTAGAGGGTTGTTGTGCAAGTTTTTTGGAAAGCAATGTAAGGGCATGTCCCCACGGCAAGGGTTTTCGGCCGGTTTTTCAGCCGGTTTGTGGTTTTTCAGGCGGTCTGAAAAATCGGCCGAAAATGAGCACAATTGTGCTCTATGCAAAACCTGTGCAGCAGTCCCCACTGCACAGGTTTTGCCATCGGACGGTTTTGCCGCTGGCGGTCCGGCGGCAAAACATTGTAGAAGCACAATCTTCCTTCTGGTTTCCCGACGGAAGATGTGCTTCTCAATGGGAGGGGGGAGGACTGTTCTCCGCTCATCGCGGAGAAAAGCCGTCCCCCCCGCGGCCCTGGGGACGGGCGCAAAACAGGACAAATACCGGCCGGCAAACCAGACGGTATTTGTCCTGTGCCGTGTAAACGCGCCCTAAGACTAACCAGGCTAGATGCCCACTGTCAAAGACCAAGGGGGAAATTGGGTGCTCTTAATGAAAAATTATCCCAATATATGAACACTAAATACAGTACATGAGGTGCATCTTTCAGTGTCAATGTGCCTAAAAGAGTACATCAAGCCACCTATGACAATGACTGTGTGGTCAGATTGTAGGCTATGTAAGCACAAAATTTCAACATTTGCTTTCCTGGGAATGCAACTATATTCTATATGCATACATAACACCATGTCTGAAGAAGGGAGCTAGAACTCTCGTGAGCTCACCATCAAATATACTCAGTTAGCCTCTAAAAGGTATCGCCTGATTTCTTCACTCTTCTACTACTTTCTATGGCTAACATGGTACAACATTATACTACATATCACATACTCATGGAGATGCAAAGCGTTGTTAAGAATATACCAAATTTTATTACAACAGCCTCTATTTTAATTGACTGACCAGTTGCTAAAGGACAAGAATCACTTGCTTCAGCAGCAGGGGCTTGTGGCAGATGGAGTTGAATGCAGCAGTGTTCTGATATTGGCACTTTCTTCAATACTGATAATTGGGTAGACAATTATTTGCTGTAGTCTGGAATAACTCTGCTGCCAGCACACCACAATACACATATGTCTGTAACCCACCTTCTGTCAGTTTGCTTGTTATTCAGTGTTATGTTTGTATTAGTTTTGGTTTTAGGTTATGTATTTGGACCTCTTTCATATGTACAGCACCCTGAAAGGAATTAAGGGGTTGTTCACATGGAGTTTAAAAAGCGCTGCTCGGGTCCGTCTTGCAAAGAATTGACATGCAATTCTTTGCAAGATGGACCCGAGCGGCACTTTTGAAACATACAACGGTGATCTCTCATGTGAACGCCGCTGTGTGTTCGTCATAGCAAACAGTGATAAAGTCACTGCTAATTGTTAGATCCATCTTGGGGTCCGCTCTGTCGGTCCCCAAGACGGATCCAAAAAGTGCTTGTAACACGGAGTGAAAACTCTGTATGAACAAGCCCTAACACTAGTATTATTTGTTGTTCAGAAAAAGTGGTTGTAGAAAGCAATTCTAAAAGCAACTCCATCCATTCCATGGACCCTCTATTCTATCTGTCCTTTGTCCTGGACACAAATGACCAGCAATTTAAACAATCCAATAAAATGTTGCAAGAAATATAGCAGCAAGCATGTGAGTGTAACGAACGGCGCCGAAGCTCATCCCCCGGCCTGCGGGCGTGTTCGTTCCCCGGTCCCTTCCCAGGCACCGTGGGCGAGTGGCCGCACGGTCCGTGCGCCGGTCCGTGAGCGCACTTGTCCCGCGGTGTTCAACTGCTTACCCGACCCCGCTCCTGACTCCAGGTGCGCCCGTCACGGCTGGCCCGCGCGTCCCCAATCCTTAGGGCACGCGCGCGCCGGTCATCTCTGTCTTAAAGGGCCAGTGCGCCGGTAATTGGCTGATTGCCGGCCACTGACCCTATATATTGGCTCCTCCTCTGGCAGCCCTCTGCCGGATCTTTAGTGCCCTCTGAGCCTATTGAGAAAGCGTCTTGCCTCCGTTTGTGTTTACCGTGTACCAGACCGTCTCGCTACCGTTCTCTGACCACGAACCTCTGCCGCCTGCCCTGACCTACTGCCTGTCCCCGACTACGTCTCAGCCTCACGATTCTGTACCACGCTTACTCTTGGCTACCACCGAAAGCAAGTCCCGCCAGTGGAAGCGACCTGGTAGTTCTCCGCCACAGCAAGTCCATCCCGCTTTGCGGCGTGCTCTGGTGAAAACCGGGTTCTACTTAGACTCCGCTCCCTGGCGTGGGCTTTCACCATCGCTTGCGGTGGCCCAGCGGATCCACTACCCCTGCCGTTACAGTGAGAAAGGGTTATAAAGTGAAAGAACCAAAATCAGCTGCAACACATAGAAGATCTATGTTTCCATTTATATAGCAGGTGGCATTCTTCTTTCCTTCATCAGAAACATTCAGGTGACTTGACTAAAAATAATACTGACAATTCACACGTATATTTAGAGCACTTGAAGACATCTATGTTACATAGAAACTGATCCCTTCCAATGTGACTGGGAAACTTACAGAAGTGATATGAGCAAATTTTTCCTTGAAGGATATAAAACATATTATAATTATGCTTCTCATTCCCTCTCATTGCCACTTTTAATCAACAATATAGTGACCTAGGACATTTTCTTTTCAACGTCCCTTCGATACCATTCCTTTTCTTTTTTATCTTACTATAGGTTAATGCAGTGATCTCCAACTGCAAAATGCGGGTTAATAAAATCCTGTGTTATATGACCAAACATACAGATAAAGGCTACTGTAAGTGTTGGAAAACATAATACAGAATTATGCCCCTAAAAGTAGGTAAATGACACATACGGTACATGCATCATCAATACCCAAACATAGTTACACCCAATGTAGGTAATAATATGCATCATGCAAATGAGAGAATCAGCAGAAATATTATGACATAGCCAAATATAACACGCAAGTAAACGGAACAATACAGACTGAGGTTGACGGTGTCCCACTGCATGTTTCACCTTTGGCTGTGCCCAGGGGCACAATAGACATGCAATGCCATTATACATATACACTACACTACCATCTCTTAAATTATAATGCACATGTCCAATTGTTCAATGTTTCACAATTTTTTGCACAACTTGCTGATCTCTAATAAGGAGCTTAAAGGGGTTGTCTCATCTCAAAGTTTCATAGGATGCATGAAATAAATAAAGCTGTCTTGCTCTGTCACTTCCTGGTCAAGCTGTCTGTAATTAGCATATGAGCTCTGTGTATTCAGACTTCTGCTAATTAGATAAATCTCATGCTATCAGGACCAGGGAAGCTACTGAGGTAAAGTAAGCAGCAGTAATCACTGGCTTTTGTCTGAAAGATCAGATAACAAACAAGCTCTCACTGTCCTGAGTTCTGTGCTGTGAGACCTGTGTGATGACGCCACTCCCTGCTATCAGATAGAGCAAACAGCAGGGGGGGGGGGGTGAGAAGTACACAGGTTGGTCACTTGGGGAACCAGGGAGAGCACAAAAGGTGATAAAATCACTTGTAGCTCCTTAACTAAAAAAAGATGAACAACGCAATATATTTGGAAAACATCTTTATTTAGTATTCCCAACACATTGAAAGCTAATCTTTGTAGCGAGACAACCCCTTTAAAGGATTGACTTTTATGTCAAAGATCTAGCAAAAACAAGTCACTTTGCAATAGTTAGTGTCCTAGCTATTCCTAAATATCCCCTCTTGTACGGGCTGCATCAGCTTCTCAGGTCACTATAGCTACAGACCTGTTCGATCTCTGCCAGTACTGGTTGCTATAGCTACAGACCATGTGTCCTCAGCAGCTCATCACTGCAGGCTAGTAGTAGCCAACGGAAGCCAGTAAATATGCCTCTGAATGAAAAAATTAAACATACACAACAGAACTGAGGTAAGATGGATCGATGTAGTGAGACAAAAAGGTGTTTGAGCCTTAAATTACCCAATAAATTTAGGGGATCAACTGAATTAAGATTTAAAAAGTCCTCCTCATCATACTATTCACTGACATGACACTTGTTTGCCTCTCACCTCCCTTAAACGTGCCTGAAGTTGTGTGGCATTCATCATTCGGTTCTGTAGGGAAACGGTCATCAGTGTGTAATGGAGCAAAAGAGCATCCACTTCTTTGCCTTTCTGTGACTCTTCCAGCCTCTCTGTATCTATGATGCAACCTGCTTATGACTCTCTGTGACACCCTAAGTTCAGTGGCCACTTCTGTTTCAGAACATCCTTCTTGAAGCTTCTCAATGACGAAGTACTGCTGATCAATTATAAGGTGTTGTCTTGGTCTCATGATGTCAAAATGTGAACAGCAGGATGAGGAGGACTGTTTAAATCACAATTCAAATTGATCCCCTAAATTTATTGGGCGATTTTGGGATCAAACACCTGTTGTGAATTTTGCCATTAAGCTCCTTGTTTGAGACCAGCAAGTCGTGCAAAAAGTACTGAAACTCTGAACAGTTGGACATGTGCATTCTAAAGTTAAGAGATTGTCCAATTTAGTTGGTTAAAAACATTTTTCAAGAAATGTTATTTTCTTTCTGAAATCGCAATGAAAAGCCAAATATCCCTAACTTTTTGTGAGCAGCATAACTATATAGACATGGTAAAGTCACATAATTATGACCACAAGCTAATATCCAGAGTAACCTTTGTGTGTAGCATGGACAGCAGTTAGACGGGCTGGGAATGGCTCAATAAGGTAATGGTAGGTTGTTACATGTATCAGGAGCCATATTGATTGTATCCCCCAGCTGCTGGAGGGTGCATAGGAGGAGGATCCATAGAGCGAACATGACGATTCCACACATGCTTAATTGGATTCAAGTCTGGGAAATTAGGTGGCAAGAGTTGTACTTGGAAGTCTTGGTCTATTGGATAGAAGTTTCCATTGGAGGTGGATGAAGACATTTATGTCTATGTCTGTCTGGGGTTTAGTACTCAATATCAGGAAAACAGGGCTGTAAACCCTATAAAGATATAAAACCAGCAATAAGAAATGAATCAGCCCAGAATATTAGACCTTGTAAGATGCTGATTTAAAGTTATAGGCATTGGATAGTGGTTCACAAGAAGTCATTTTGGAGGTTCTCACCAGTAGTCTCCATAAACCATCATTTAATAACAATGATTAGAGGTGTAATTTAAAGATCCTGGGCCTCAATGCAAAATCTGTAAAAGGGCTCATCTACCATGTTTATCTTATGTGGCAGAGGGACCTTTGGGACCCCGTAGGCCTCAGGGCCCGGTGGTGACTGCCATCTCTGCTCCCCCTATAGTTAGGCTCCTGATGATGGTTCTGTCATTCTGCTCTGCATGATAAAGGCAACTAATCACATCTCAGCTGCCCTGTGAAAAGATTTCCCTTTCAGCATTTTCATATACATCAGGGGAGTCACAAGCATTACCATCTCCACTCATAAAGATTCTTCTCCAGGGTTTTTGGATAATATGGGGTTACTGTTGTGGAGCGGTTGCTTTGTTCTGTTCTAATGCTTTGTTCTGTACATTTGGAAATTCTGCTTCTCTGCTTCACCAGGTCTTAGCTGAACTAATACATCACAGAAATAAGGTCAGCAATGTAATTAAAAGACAAGACAGTAAACAAAACTAGTTGAAGATACCAAGAACATAAAGTCCTTAAAACAAATTATACAAATGAGGAAAATGTTGTAGCTACAAAAAAAAAAGAATCATTTTAGGTGACTATGCAGATAATCAGTAAGATACGTAAGATACGATCAGTTACACTACTATTAGTGCACTGGTACCATCCAAGTGGGGCTAGTGCAATACAATTAAATGTGGAGTCTTCTACCCTGTTTCTCCCAAAATAAATGTTCCCCCTAAATAAGCCCTAGCATGATTTTTCTGGATCTGTGGAGTTTGCTTAAAATATAAACCCTGCTCCAAAAACAAACCCTAGTTACAGTTCATTGAAAAAAAAGTGTCCAGGCAGCTACGCATCTAAAAAAGTATATAGAACACAGCAGGACAAATACAGTAGACCCGTTATTAAGGAAAGCAGACACCCCCAAAAGAATCACGCTCAAAAGACCACACAGCAATAAGGGTTTTGTAGTGCTGGGCTTTCAGTGTAATGCAACTGGAACGGCAAGAAAGCAGACAATGACGCGCCGTTGAAAGGACAAATAAAAGAGATCCAACAGCACTAACTGTATGAATATAAATGTGCAAAGCCTCCAACTCCTGGATCCAAGGAACCAAACAGAGCAGTCCCATGTAAATATAAACAAAGGCAGAACCCAGGGGTTATAGATGAATCAAATTTATTTTATTCCTCCATGAATTTCGACATTACGACCACAAACGGTCTTTGTCATGCTCCACCACAAACGGTCTTTGTCATGCTTGACAAGGACCATTTGTGGTTGTAATTCATCCACAATCGGCACTTGCCAGCTCTAATTGTTTTGAGTCTGGTGAGTGTGATTCTTTTGAGAGTGCCTGCTTTTCTTGGTAAAGGTGAATAGACATCCACCATTTACTGCAGTACAGTACCGTATGTAACGGTAAACAGAGGGACAAGAAAATAAGGTATCCCCTGGAAATAAGCCCTGGACATAACAGGAATAGTTGAGAGTGTCAAGAAAGGCTTAGATATCTATTTTCTACTAAATAATATTCATGCTTATGTAGCTGTATAAAATATCTGGATCCAGTCTGATGGCAATTTTGGGATCAAGGATGAAATCTTCCTTTAAAGCAGATTGGTTATTGCCTTATAGGTTCCAAAGTCTTCATCACTAGGGGAAACTTAGTTTAAAAAACTCACTATCCCCCTCACTTCATCCACATCTTTGCCCACCCTTGGTTGAACTTGATGGACATATATCCTTTTTCAACCGTAAAAAGACTATACTAAACCAAAGATCACAGCAAAAAAATAATTCTAAATGATTAAAAAATGATTTTTTTTTTATTGAAAAAATATTTTATACACTCTAAAAAAAAAAAAAAAATATATATATATATATATATATATATATATATATATATATATATATATATATAATGGCACAACAAGAATGGAGAGGTACAGGCAGTCAAATGGGAATCATCAATAATATAAATTACATAAAGAATAATAGTCACATGATCTCAAGCAAAGCATATAAATCTATCCAATGGATATACCATGTTTAGGTGTGGGTCAAAAATATGAACTTGCTGGACATACCGGTATCTCTTTTTTCAACCATACTTACTATGTAACTATTAGAAATGAGTCATGAAAATGCAAGATTCATTTTCTTTCTAAAAATATGTAGTTTTAGCTAAATATATTTTATTTTCACAAGGAACCCTGGAGCACTCCAAAATTAATTTGGTAATTTATCTCTAATAGAGAAATACCTTATATGTGGTCATAAGCTGCTGTTTGGGAACAAAGCAGGGTTCAGAAAAAGAAGGGTGCAGATTTTGTATAAAGGATTTTTGGGCACCATGTTACATTTGTAAAGCCCACAAGGTATTGATGCAATAGAAACCTCCCAGAACTCAGAAATGACTCTGCTTTGGGAACTACAACCGTCAAGGAATTCATTAAGAAGTGTAGTAAACATTATGACCATAAGTGTTTCCCAAAAAGTAGAACACAATCCAAGTTGCAGAGTGAAAATTGTATTTTTTTTTTGTGTGTGTTTTCATGGTGTTTATCTTTTGGGTTAAATTACATGCTCATTTTATTATGACAGACAATATGATTAAGGTTACACCATGTTTATACAGTTTTATACAGTTTTTTTTCTAATTTTGCCCCATAAAACCACTTTAAAAAAAAATCTTGGTTTTGTGTTGGCATATTCTAAAAGTCATATTTTTTTTTTTTACTTTCTGGTCAATGGAGCTGTTGAAGGGCTTATTTTCTGCAGAGCAAGCTGTAGAATTTTCCTCTGTAGACCACCTAGATGCACTGGTCGCTAATGACTGTGGGGGGTAAGCTACTCCAATCCCAGTGGTTGTATCGGGAGTCTGGCTGTAAATTACAGCAGTCTCCCACTGCAAGCACCATACACTAATGGTCAAGCCACCTTCGGCCATAAAATTCTTGTTTATATATAATTAACTATTCAAATTTGTTAAAGGTGTATTCCCAGCGCAGCAAGTGCTGCTGAATCGGCCAATTACTGTAAAGTAAACAATATTCAAAATGCATGTTATTAAAAAATATTTATGCTTTACCTAATACCCGCCTTTTTTGCACCTTCAACTTGCTCTCTTGTCTCCTTGGTTACCGACCACCACTCTTTGCTTTCAAATATACCCGGTAATGCAACATTATAAAAGACTGTCTGAGAATAGTTTCCTGTGGCCTGACCGAGGAGACAGAAGGGGAGTACACATGAGTGAAAATGTATGTCTCCGCGATCCCACCCACATGCAACGTCACAGTAAGGGTATGTTCATGTAGTCAAATTCTGGGGGTGGATTCAGCGCTGAATTTGACTGTAAACCGATTTATATTATACACTATGTAAAATTTGCATCATTGTTCAAACGATGCTGATTTTACTCCAGTATTTTTGTTGTGTACTGTAGGTACCAACAAAGAATTGGCATGTCACTTCTTTAAGGCGATTTGCACATTGACAATACTTGGTATAGGAGACAAAAAAAATCCGCCTTGAACATTCAGCTTACAATCCTGGAATTATCAACGAGGATACGGCGCTGACAGCGCCAAAAGCCTGCCATAGGAATGTAACCTAATGCTACATTACTGGCCACCACTAAAAGCACAGATGGAGGTCGGTAACCATGGAGACAAGAGAGCAAGTTGAAGGTGCAGTAAAGGCTGTTATTAGGTACTGCATATATATTTTTTGATAACATGCATTTAGAAAATTGGCCCTTCCCGCAGCACTTGCTGTGATGGGAATACCCCTTTAAGATATTGACATATTTATGGGGTTTTTAAATCTGTGTTTCCTTATTAAGACAACCCTGTCTGTATACCTACAGGGCATAGGAACATCCTAAAATGAAGTTCTTCCATTGACACCTCCCTTTATGAAAAGCAACTTTAGCTCAGGAACTTGGCTTGAATGGCTTCCATGTTATACTAAATTACCACTTTAGTGGAGGCCTCTATGGAAAAGTACATAAAACACCTAACAAGTTTGACATTTTTAAATAAATTTAATATACAATGACGGGCTGCCAGTCTGCTACTGGATTACAGATACCTATCCTTCGCCTTAACATGTCCTCTCCATTGCAGTCCATCTGTCTCTGCAGAACATGGAGGTTAAACAAGGAATATTCATCAGCTTTGAGTTGAATTTCACATACTTTCTGGAATTATTTTGCCCAAACAAGCTTTTCTCATTCTGCCTGCTGTTACTTTCCCAGTGAAACAGCTGTGCTATTATCTTTGTATTAAGATGCATCAGCCCATGAACACAGAAAGCTATGGGTGGGACACTAAATTGCAGACCACTCTGTGTATTTCCTGTTGATGCAGAATCAACATCCCTTTCAACAACATTGATGACCCTTTTTATTATTCACATTAGTTCTATAATGCTGTTACTGACCAATCTGCTATACATGTTTCCATATAAATAGGTCAGAAACGCATCGAGTACGTTTTACATCATTGCCCCTCCACATGTTGTAGATCCCCGCTATGCCTCGGAAGGAAAATTCCTGCCAATGAAGTTTATTCTGTTACAAATTAAATGTCAATTAATTACACTTCCTGAAAACTATAATTATCAGTGATGTCTTTTAAAATCCTTGTTCCCTCTGGGGAGCCATGAAGGTTAATTGACCATGCAAACTGAATTACAATTAAAATGCTGCAGTAAGAGTTTTTAAATATAAAAAAATATCTTCATTTATAGCAGATCACAAGTGTTCTGCTTGAAATCTAAATGTCAAGAACAAGAATTTCTGAAACATCAATGTAACGTTTATAGGATTAATATTATAATATTACAAAAAGTTTTATCTTCTACCTAAAGAGGTTGTTTGGAACGTACTATCTCTTTAAGGTTTTTATGCCATCTGACCTGGGCTTGGAGAAGAGTCAATCAGGCTCCGTACCTGTGTCTAATATGTGGCTAAGGCACGGTATTTGTATTCCTGTCCATTGCTTGTGATTATTTCTGTTTCCTGGCTCTTTTCCCTTTTGCTATTTGCAGTTTGAGAAGGATTCTCTGGTTTTTTACTTTGGCCTTTTTCTCAGTTATTCTCTGCTCCCCGATTTGGCTACTCTGAACTCTCCTAACCTAGACTCTGACCTCCGCTAGCTTGGCTGCTCTTGTTTGTTCTGTGTTTATTCCTATAGCCTCCATTCTCCCTTGTTCTCTCTGTCTTCCCCACTTGTGTTTGTCTTCCTACACCTCTCTGGTGAGGCAACCTGGGTCTCTAGCAGCAGGCTCTGGTGAAAACCTAGAGGGAGTCTCAGACGCTGCCTCCCAGAGAGTGTTTGACTGCAGACAGCTGATTTGACTGACTTCTGTTTGGAATGCCTTGCCTGTTTGGGGAATTGCTTGTCTGGCAATTCTACTTTACGGGTTTAGGTATTGGCAACTCCAAAACAGAGGTCCTGTCACCACTGACATGTTTGTTTTAGTAAATACTAGTAATACCCAGGAAATAACAATTCTGGAGCCTCTAGTATCATAAATCTGTATTCTGACATTCCTCTGTTATTCTTCGTGGACTGGGGATAACTATATTACACCGTCAGCACTATTTGTATAATGTCATAGTGTGTAGGGACACACCCATAACCGTCCTTTGTAGTAGGGAAAACAGAAGATAAATCACTGTGCATAATAAATTATCAATGAATTATCAATTAACCAAGATCTGTAACAGGTTTGTCAACCTCAAATACACAGTGAGCCAAAATTAAAAACTTGAGCAAAGTCGCAGGCAAACCTTGATATTTATGGAAAAAAGTCAATTGATGACAATTTTCCTTCTCCTCAGATATGATGATGAATCTTTTCATAAGGAAACCACTGCTCCTTTGTTGCTTTGGCATGACAGAATCCTGTTTTTTTCCCCCAAG
>JAODAL010029873.1:0-50891 GCA_025379985.1 Phyllomedusa bahiana | reverse complement strand
AGGGCTGCCCCCAGCTTTGAACGTTAATATAAAATTCCCTGGGCACCAAAGAGGGCAAAACTGACCAAAAACTGAAGCGGGAATTTCTGTAAGTCATGCAGCGAAAGCTGGAAAAAAAAAAGCTGAGAGTCAGGTGGCAACATTAGTGACAGAGTGTGGATGGTGAGCGGCAGGCAGCCACAGCAGCATGAGGTCAGAGAGTGGCACAATGACATTCTGGATGGTGGAAAAACAGGAGTAGGCCACAGAGTGGCACAATGACAGAGTAGTGAGGTACGGCGGCACAGCGCAGCATGAGGTCAGACAGTGGCACAGTGACATTCCTGGAGGTGGAAAAAACAGGAGTAGGACACAGAGTGTCACAATGACAGAGAGTGGGAGGTCACGGCAGCAGCAGCATGAGGTCAGACAGTGGCACAATCACATTCTGGAGGTGGCAAAAACAGGAGTAGGCACAGAGTGGCACAATGACAGAGAGTGCAGGTGACGGTGGCAGCAGCATGAGGTCAGACAGTGGCACAATCACATACTGGAGGTGGCAAAAACAGGAGTAGGCACCAGAGTGGCACAATGACAGACAGTGGAGCTGACGGTGGCAGCAGAATGAGGTCAGACAATGGCACAATACATCCTGGAGGTGGCAAAAACAGGAGTAGGCCACAGAGTGGCACAATGACAGCAGTGTCAGGTCACGGCAGCAGCCCGCAGCAGCATGAGGTCAGACAGTGGCACAATACATTCTGGAGGTGGCAAAAACTGGAGATAGGCCACAGAGTGGCACAATGACAGAGAGTGGAGGTACGGCAGGGCAGCAGCATGAGGTCAGACAGTGGCACAATGACATTCTGGAGGTGGCAAAAACAGGAGTAGGCCACAGAGTGGCACAATGACAGAGTGTGGAGGTGACGGCAGGAGCAACAGCATGAGGTCAGAGTGGCACAATGACAGAGTGTGGAGGTCACGGCAGGAGCAACAGCAGGAGCATGAGGTCAGACAGTGGCACAATGACAGAGTGTGGAGGTGGGTGGCAATACCAGTCCCTGGTAAAGATGGTTGGTGGCAGATGGAGAAACTGTCAGCAGATGTGTGGCATCAGGCGGGTGGCGGCATCAGAATAGTGGCTGAGGCAGGTAGTTTGAACCCAGACTCATTTCTCACAGTTTGGGTGAGGCGTCATGGCTGATGTAGTCTGACGCCTAAGGCATTGTGTGTGGAAATCCTGGCCGATCCACGCCTGATTCATCTTGACAAAGGTCAGTCGTTCCACATTTCCCGTGGACAAGCGGGTTCTTCTTGGGGTAACGATGGCCCCCGCCGCACTGAACACCCGCTCTGATGCCACACTACTGGCAGGGCAGGACAGCTTCTCCACTGCAAACTCGGAAGTTGCGGCACACATCCAGTTTGGCTGCCCAGTAGTCCAGCAGCTCTTCTAACTGGGTTGGCAGAGTGCTGTCCAAGTAGGCCACCACCTGTTGGTTCAGGGTCTGCTCCAGGTCCTGCTGCTGCTGCTGCTGGCGACTGCCCTCCTCACTAGGCGGGTGACGGAAGCTGCTCATCAGTGACTCCAGACTTAGGTTGCTGCTGCTGGCGCTGGTACTGCTCGACCCCCCCACCTGCCCCCAACAGCCGCGGCCGTAGTACGTGAGCGCTGAAGAACCCCACGGTCAGACCTGTCAGAGGAGGGACGATGCGCACATAGGCAGCGGCCAACTGACTACGGAGGATTTCCCTATAGTATTTGAGTTTGTCCTCCCTCTCAATAGCTGGGAAAAAGGCTCCCATTTTGGACCGGTAGCGAGGGTCCAATAGGGTGGAGAGCCAGAAGTCATCCCTCTGCCAGATGGTGACTATTCGGCTGTCACTAGCCAGGCAAATCAGCATGCTGCGGGCCATCTGCACAAGTGACTCTGAGGGGCTCCCTGCCTCATCTCCACTGTATACTGCCACGGTGCTTGCGGTCATCTGCCTCTTCTTCCTCATCTCCATGTATCTCCTCCAGCTGCTCCTGCTCCTCCTCTCTTGTTAACTGGGTAGAAAATCCACTCATTTCACCAGACAATGCTTCTGCTCCAATGTCCTCCTCCTCCTTCTCCTCCATTTCAGTCCCAACCGGACTCATGTGGCCGCGAGATGTAGTCGCCACGTCTCCAGTACCCTACCCAGACAGATTTTTCAGCATCTGTTCCAGGACATGAAGCAGTGGAATGACGTTATTCATCCTGTGGTCCTGGTGACTGACAAATAACTTGGCCTCCTCGAATGGCCTCAACAAACGGCAGGTGTCACGCATGAGCTGCCACTGGCTGACATCAAAGTTACACAGGGGAGTACTCCTGTCCGCCTGGATCATCAAAAAATCGTTAATGGCCTTTCTCTGTTCATACAGTCGGTCCAACATGTGCAGGCTGGAATTCCAACGGGTGGAAACATCGCATATCAGAGTGTGTTGGGGGGAGGCCGTTCTGCCGCTGCAACTCGAGGAGGGTGTTCCTGGCTTTGTAGGAATGGATGAAGTGCATGCACAGTTTCCTGGCCATTTTCAGAATCTTCTGAAGATCGGTGGAAGACTTCAGGAACCTTTTCACAACCAGATTGAACACGTGCGCCATGCAGGGCGCATGGACCATCCCTCCTCGGTGCAGCGCGGACACCATGTTACTCCCATTGTCCGTCACCATGGTTCCGATTTGCAGTTGGCGCGGAGAAAGCCACACATCGATTTCTTGCTGCATGACGCGGAGCAGTTCCTCCCCTGTGTGACTTCGTTCGCCGAGGCAAGCCAGGTGTAGAACTGCGTGACACCGCTGTGCCCTACACATGTGGTATGATGGAGCAGTACTTGTGGAGGCTGAGATGGTGGTGGTGGAGGAGGAGGAGGAGGCGGACATTGGCGCAGGAGCCGCAGTTTGACAACGTGGAGGAGAAAGCGGCGTCTCCTGTCCAAGTTGTTGGTGTGCCTGGGCAGGAAGCACATTCACCCAGTGGGCCGTAAAGGACATGTACTGGCCCTGACCGTAGTTACAGCTCCAGACGTCCGCGCTGCCGTGCACCTTGGAACAAACCGATAAGCTCAAGGACTGGCCCACCTTCTGTTCTACATATTTATGAAGTGCTGGTACTGCCTTTTTGGAAAAGAAATTACGGCTTGGAACTCTCCATCTCGGCTCGGCACAAGCCATTAGTTCTCTGAACGGTGCAGAGTCCACCATTTGGAAAGGGAGGGTGTGCAGCACCAACAACTTGGACAGGAGCACGGTCAGCTGCTGCACCTTAGGTGGTTGGACGCATACTGTTGTTTCTTTGGCTATCGCCTCGATGACGATGCTGGCGCCTGAGTAGCGAGGAGCAGGAGCTCTGGACCGGGTGATGATGTCCAAAGAGAAAACAGCTCCCTTTGCAGAGGTGTGGTGGAGCCTTGACTGGCTGCATTTGGACATTGGTGCCCATGGGCTCTGCTGCTGCTGTTGCTGGCTCAGGTGGCAGGATGGCTCCAACCCATTGAGCCACGTTTCTCCCAGGCCACCGGATGGTGACAGCTTGATGTGTTGATGCAGGGCCCATGGTGCCAAGTTAGCTCACATGGACACGCTTCACTTTACTGCCCACATGATTCTAACATTATACCCTTAATTCGGCTTCCTCGGTGTCTTAGCAAAGAACTGCATAACACCGGCAAGTACGGATTTTACGCCAATTGCTCCGCTCTGGAGTGACTACTTACCGCCGCTGCCTCGATGAGCCCCTGTGCCGCTACTTTTCTGAAACCTGCGAAGCGGGTTTTTTACCCCGTGGCCGCTTGCTCCTGACCTCACACTGTGCTTACCCTGCTGGACTCACGGCCACACAAACACACTTGCTGGCTGCGCCGCTGCCTGACGTGCAAGCTGAGCCCTCTTCTCCTGACGATGATGAAGCACCTTGCCTCACCCGGCACACAAGTGCGGTCGGTACATCATTTTTCAAAAAAAATATATTTGTGTTTCATCGTCACTGCTGGTCTCATCACCGGTCTTGGTATGCAGAGGCTGACCCTCACAACATGACTTCCCTCCATGCACTTCCCTAACTCTTATTCTTTGCCGAACCCCTACTCAAGAAAGGCAGGGGGGATATTGGCCATTTCTTCATGCAGTAGCTGCTGACTGCCCTCCTAAATTATTCATCCTCGCTATATAGTGGCGCTGAGAGCCCAGACAATTGTAGATCTCTGGCTGAGGGATAACCGGATGGGACAGAGGCGGGTTGAGGGACAAGTGAGGGCCTCGTGCTGACCCACTCCGGGCCATGCAAATAAAAAAGGGGGTTTGTGTCTGACGTTTCCCTCCGACTTTGGCTGGGGTGTCAGATGTCATCTGGGAGGAGTAGTGGAAACTAGGTCCAACCAATCCAGATACCCTTGGGTGTAGTACGAACACGGCGCTAGAGATGACAGCGGCAGTCAGTTGTGGCCTCACCGAGTGACCCCTGCTGACGACGTCCCTTGCTGTGCTCGGGACCTGGGGCCTGGATTGTTTGTGCCACTGCCACTAGCAGGTGATGAGCCTGCCACCCTATCTGTCTGGGACATACTGGTTTGTTTAATTTGTACATACACTGTTGATTTTGAAGATATCTGTATTTGATAAATACACAACATGTATTTGAATCCAAATGAACCCACTAAGAAGCTTGGGTAACCCTTTGGCTATAAATTGCGCTCCACAAATGGGCAGAAAATTTTATTTCGTTTGTGCCGTTTAAAAACTGAGTATTTTACTGAATATAAAAAGAACAAAACAGGCTTAATTAACCATCGGATATGGAAATTATGATACAGGAATTTATTCTTGTGAAAAATCAAAGGTTCTTTTTCTGAGTACAAATGCAGAACAACGGCTAAATTAACCCTGGATGTAAATTGCGCAAAGAATTGAGCAACCAAAAATCTACGAGCTTTGTAGCGTGGTTACACTGGCGTGTTTTCTAAGCTAACAACAGAGATAATAATTGTAATTAACTTTCGCTTGTGAATTAGGCTACAGGAAAAAATTTATTTTTTTGGCGGTGAAAGACGGGTTTATTTTCAGTCACACAGCAGCCTGAACATGCTTAATTAACCCCTGGATGTAAATTGCGCAAAATAATTGAGCAGCAAAAGGAAGTGGTATTTGTATTGTAAAAACGCTGTTTCTTTACAGGAATACAAACAAGAACTGGCTTAGATCACCCTTGGATATTCAAGTGCTAGTGAGCAGTATAGATTAAAATGTTATATGAAGCTGCAGATGGACGCACACTGGACAACAGATCCAATACCCTACAAAATCAGAAATAGAACATTAAGTAGAAGCTGTCTTGAGACAAGTGAGACCACCCACAAAAAATTTCGCTGTCTAAAAATCTTTTTCTTTCATTAGAGCTATTTACTAGCAGCCGCGGCGACAACCTTCCGTAATCAGTACAGTGAGGAGCGATAAGAGCTCCAGCGTCTCGCCCGGCTTATATTAGTGCGGTGGACATTCACAGAATCCCGCCAGGTCTCTGATTGGCTTCATCTCTGACATGTCATGCGGCTATGCCCTTCTTCCTCCCCCAGAGGGTTTTTCTTTGCCCCATGTAACGCCATGTGCTCGCAGCCATTTTATCAATCAAAAGCACCCACTTCTTTCACCGAAGTCCCCCACCTTCGACTTCGTTTCGAACCGAAGTTTTCCTGAAATTCTAAACGAATTCCACTTCGTTAGAATCAATTCACCTATCTCTACTTATAACTATAACTTGAATATGTTTCAGTAAACAAGTGCAAAAAAACAAAATTTGTGTTAGTGTCCAAATATATATGGATGTAACTATATATTGGTCTCTATGTATTGTACAGTTAGCACCAAGTCTAAATGCTGTACAGTGTGGTATGAGGCATGTGTTAGGTGTTAACAGGGGGAACAAGCCCCCGCTTACACTAGGGTAGGTTATATAGATAATAAGCCAAGGCAGTGAACTGAGTATTTGCTCTTTATGAGGAAAATCCATGCTATGATGATGTGTGCAGATACAGAAAGATCTAGAGCTGATGCTTGTGTGTATAATAAATACAATGTACTTAACCATTTCACTGAACTGAAAAGAATAAATTGATGTAGCTATAAATATTTTTTGGCCACATATTGGTAAGCCACTTATGGAGCTCAGTATGGCGTTACAGTACAAGTGAAGGTTTATTAATCATAGGGAAACACATCTCTGCATCTTGTTTTTTTGAGAAGTAATTGAAATTGAAAAAAGTGAGTTCTGTGTTCTGAAACCCACATCCCCATGACTCAGATATTTGTGTCACGAGAAACATCAAGGTTATAAATTATAGAGCATTGCTTTTGTTGTATGGAATTATTTAACTTTTATTGCTTTTTTTCATTTTCCTTCTGTGAAAGTTTTTTCTTCTGCCCATGAGAAATCTATGAAGAAAATAGTAGAGTATTCTGGGGCTGTTTATAATAACAAAAAATGTGTTCTTCACAAGCCTATTTTTTGTGCAGTATTTAGACACTGTGCCACTTCTTTGTCATTCACCCTATCTGTCCGGTATACGTTTATAGTTTGTGGATGCACAATGCAGCATTATTACATGGTTTATCATGGCAGATTTTAGACTCATAGAAAAGGAAATCAATTTAGAGCAGTTAGGAAACAGAAGCAAAACACTATCAAATTACCTTGCAGATGGATCTCAGGCTTGTCTATTAGAATTTATCTCAATTATTCTGATGCGCTGCCGCAACTTTGCTTCCCTATGCCTTATTTGCTCTGAATTGATACCTTGGAAATTATCATGTGCAATATACACAGTCGAGTCACATTATTATGACTGGCTAATATCTAAAGTAACTACTATGTGCAGGATGGACAGCACCTCAACGGGCTGGGAAAGTCTCAATAAAATCCTGGAGGTTGTCATAGGTATTTGGAGTCATGCTGACTGCACCCCACAGCTACTGTAAGGTGCATGTGGGAACATATATATGGTAAACACAATGATTGAGCTTATCCCACAGATGTTCAAGTCTGGGAAATTAGGGGATCAGGGTAGTACTTGGAAGTCTTGGTCATGCTCTTCTAACTAATGTTGTTCATTTCGAGCTGTTGCATTGTTTTTCTGGAAAAAACACATCTGCTCAAGGGAAAACAGTCAGCATGTATGCAACAAATAAATAAGATTTGTTAGGCTTATCCCAGATACACTGCATGTTCAGCCATGTGGCCACATAAATCTCCACTTTATATCCAGTTTAAGGCAGGTACGTAATATTGTGAAAACATTTCAGCCATTTATTCTTCCATTCCATAAGTAATAAAGATAAAATGACATACTTGTATGTTCAGTAGAATGCCGTAGTTTCCTCATCAGGAAAAGCTGTAAAGTCCACAAGAATCCATGTTGTGAGGTAGTAACTACAGAGCAAGCGGTGCGTCATACACCTGTTGGCGCGACGTTTCCAACAGGTGTGTGATGCCCCGCTTGCTCTGTAGCTACTACCTCACAACATGGATTTTTGTGGACTTTACAGCTTGTGCTGATAAGGAAACTACGGACATTCTATTGCACATAAAAGTATGTTCCTTCACATCACATTATGGTTAAGGGTCCATCTTGAGACCTGAAACGTGTCAGAGTGTGTATTTTTGCAACATGTTTTATTGTATTTTTACTGATTTGAATGAGATAAAGAAATGCCAAGTTTTATCATATTACCGAGTGTTGTAAGATATTTCTATATATGAAGATTTCTCCACCAATGAACTCATGTCTCTTCCTTGCACTGGACTATAGGAATTAAGAATTACTACAGAGTACCGGTGAGAGGACTTTACTTCTGTTTTTTGTCTATGCAATATATGTGGTGATTAATGGTACATACTCAGACTGGATCCTTGTTACTAGTGGGGTACTACAAGAGTCCGGTTTGGGCCCTATTCTCTTTAGTATATTCATTAATGACCTTATAGAAGGATTGCATAGTAGAATATTAATCTTTGTCGATATTAAACTATAATGTTATAAACACAGTAGAGGATAATGTTCTATTACAAAGGGATCTGGATAAGTTGGAGGCCTGGGCAGAGAAGTGGCAGATGAGGTTTAACACAGGTACTGTAAATGCAAGTTTATGCACATGAAAAGGAAAAATCCATTCCATAATTACTTGATAAACGGAAAAACTCTGCATAAAAGTGACATGGAGAAGGACTTGGGAATCCTAGTGGCAGCAGCTGCTAAGGCAAACAGGATTATGGAGTGTATTAAAAGGGGCATAGATGCACATGATGAGAACATTATTCTCCCATTATACAAGTCACTAGTCAAACCACACATGGAATTTGGTGTACAGTTCACAGGAAAGACAGGTTCAAAAGCGGGCAACAAAAGTAATAAAAGGTCTGGGTGGACTGCAATACACAGAAAGATTAGTAAGATTCGGGTTATTTAGTCTCGAGAAAAGATGATTACTGGGGGTCATAATTAATATGTATAAATATATCAAAGGTCAATATAGAGATCTCTCCCAAGATTTATTTGTACCCAGGCCTGTATCTAGAACAATGGGGGCATCCTCTTCAGTTAGAGGAAAGAAGGCTTCTATATAAACATAGAAAGGGATTCTTTTTTTCTCTTGTGCTTCCCCCATACACTGGAACTCACTGCCCCAACACATGAGGCGCTCCTCCACTTTTAACAGCTTCAAAAGCAACTTGAAAACTCATCTCTTCAAGATTGCTTATAGTCTACAATAACCCTGCCACCAGAACACCACCCCACAAACATCTCTGCCCTCCACCTTCTGTTTCTTTCCTTCTTCCTTGTAGATTGTAAGCCTTCACGGGCAGGGTCCTCTCTCTCTCTGTACCAATTGTTAGTCACTTACTGTTGCCACTGTACTCTGTTGACACATGTTATGTATGTAACCCCCCTCGAATGTACAGTGCCACGGAATCATTGGTGCTTTAAAATAAATAATGATAATACTGTAAAAGCAGTGAGACTGTGGAACTCTCTGCCAGAGGAACTTGTCATGATAAATTCAGTAACAGAGTTCAAAAAGGGTCTGGATGCATTTCTAGAGTGCAAAATATAACAAGTTATAGTGACTAGGACTCTGGAGAAGGGTCATTGATCCAAGGATTTATTCTGATTGCCAGATTGAAGTCAGGAAGGATTTTTTTCCCTAACATGAGTACAGTTGTCTTCAATCTCATGGGGGTTTCTGCCTTCCTCTGGATCAATACTATACCCCATAGGCAGAAATGGATGGACATCTGTCTTTTTTTGACCTTACAAACTATGTAACTATATGAATATTCAAATATAATAATAATAATAACAATAATAACAATAATAATAATATATGATAAACATAAAGCATTTAGTTTATTATTTCCAAGTTCTAGTTTTATATAGTATATATTACATATAGTAGTTTACATGTTCTGAATTTCGAACCTGAATGAGAGTATGAATATTTATCTACATTACAGTTACTATACAGTGGTGCCTCAAGTTATAAAGGCCTCGGGATACAATATTTTCAACATATAATGGTTTCTCCTGAGACATTGTATCTTGAAACTTGACTTACCATACAATGTTACAAGCACTGCCGATGTGTCTGTGGCACATGTGATTGATGGGAGATTCATCCATTTATCATCAACATTTTAAATCTGAATTAGTGAAGTTCATGCACTAACTAGTAATCAAGTAATACCTATCTACAGTGCTGTGTGGTACTACAAGTTCTATACTTCTCTTTACATGTGCCAGGATGAGATGCTCCTTTGGACACCAATGAGGGCACCCCATTTTCTTTTCCTTTTTTTCTGGCACATTGTGTATAAGGTACATGAGACAAAGAAGCTCCTGTCCACAATATAAAAAGTGATTTCCAGCTTCCAGCAGTTCTCTTTGATGTTATATGTAAGGACTTGCCATTAGTTATCTGCTTCATTATCTTTAATATTTACTTTGCATTATGTTGGATAAAATATTGGGGCTTCGGAATCGATTATCACTCTTCCATGCTGCTATGATTTCAACATGCAATGACCATCCCGGAATCAATTCTTACTGTATGTTGAGGGGACACTGTAATGTTATATATTGATTAAAATTTAAACTGCAAATACATGTTCTGTGACTGTATTTTTTTTACTGAAGCTTTTATGTTATTCCTTCAGATGCAGATACATCTATCACATTTATGCCACAACTGTAATTTAAGTACCATATTGCAAAATGTTAAATGTTTCTATTACTAACATCTCAGAAGAAGGTCATGTTCCAGAATAAAATTAAGAGTGATAAAAGAAAATGTGACTTCTGAGGACAATATGGAAATGGATAATTGAATGTTTTTCACTTTGGAAAAACCTTCAAAGGTGAAATTCACATAGTACAATTTCTGAACAGTTATTTCATGTGTGAACTTTGGCCAAAATCAGGAATGGATCTTCAAAAGTGGAGACATTTCCATGGAGAATTTATTCTTCTCATTTTTAGATGCACTCCCAGTACATGTGGCAATATTACCTGCAGGAGGTGGATCAGGGTAAGATGTCATCCATTTTTCACACTGGTGCATATATTACAGATGTCATAAATTTCCAGAGTGAGAAAAGCACTTTAGGACTAATGTCACACAAACCTTGTTTTGTGTTTTGTTTTGCACTTTTTTTTTTATTTTTCAGGTAAATAATTCTGCAACCAGATGTTTATTTAGAGTCTACAGGAAAATTATGTAAAGTCTTCATATAAAGTGATTTTTTGGCATTTTTGCTACAGACTTTTCTATACAACTTGACAGCAGAACAAAATATGTTTCAAACTAAAAACAATACCAACAATGATTGAAAAAAAATTAAACTGCTGGTATTTTTACAAATATTTAAAAATGTTGAAAAAAATTATATTCCACTTTTAGAATTGCTAATTGCAGGGGGTTAAAAAGGCTTTCAATCCTTTGTATCAGCTAAATGTGTTCATGCTTGTTTTCACTGTAAATGTCCCTTCACACAGCTCATCCAAGGTAGAATGGGTCACTAAATTCTAACAAGCCCTAAAATGTCCCTTGGTAAGGATTTTATTGCGGTATAATATAGCAAGCAAGGAATGAACAGGTCAATAAGCAATAGGGAGAACAAAGATGTATATATGTCTTCTGTTCTCTACCGTGGCTTAATTACATCAGTGGTTTAATTTTCAAGCTTTCATTTCCTTTGTTTTTCTGCTTGTCATCCTTGGGTACCTATGCTTTATAGAAAATTGTGCGCATCAGCATCTTTCCAAAAAACAGTACTTTAAATATATGATAATAAAATCACATTTATTGAAGGGGTCGCAGAAAGAAGCAGCAGAATTGTGTTCAATCTTCTGATCTCTTCTGGGGATATGTTCTCCCAGAGAACTGTGAGCTGTAAATTCCACAAAGCACTATCTCCTTGTAATAGCTATGGGAGACTGTTCTATAATAGCAAAACAAGAGGAATTAGCATTCTGAAATATTACTGCTTAGGTATTCACTATGTAGCATTTAGGAGCTTCACATTGATTGGGGCGCTAGGTTATGAGAAAAGATTGGAAATAGATCTGAACCTTTTATCAAGTGGCTGTTACTGCTGTTTACTTAATGAAGGTTTAAAGACTTATAGAAAATAGATACATGCTTTCCTTGGACTTTTTTTGTTTCACTTTTAGTGGGTGAGACAGATTTTACATTATTGCAAGACAGCTCTTGTTCTGGTCAATATATTCAGTAGAAGATTCTTGCGTATTTCTTATATGAAGCTGAGAAGAAGTTAATTGGGTTCATGGTCAAGAGCGCTCATTAGAATAAAAAAAAATGCTTTTCCACATAGTAAGTGCATAGAAGAAATACGAGAAAGTAACCACATACTAAACTTATAACACTAGTGAGTACAGTAAAAATGCAGAGCTAGTCAGAAAGTACTTTTCATGTGACGCACACAGAAAATGAATCTTGGTAATTATTTCCCTGCTGCTATAAGATATGATATTTATGGAGCTGGTATAATAAGTACATCCATTTAATGTAAAGCAAGTTTAAGTGAAATGTTAGAAAGAGAAGGTAACTGATGGCAGGTTATATCAGTTCATCAAGGTTGAGCTTCGCGGGGTTTGCTTTGTGTAGAAAACCTAATTCCAGTGCCTTTTTAGGGCATTTTAATTAAATAAAAGGGGTAACCCTCTAAAACACATATGTCAGATTGATGGACCACAGGCAGAATCCAGCCCTCCACGTCCTTTAATATGGCCCACGAGTGCTTAGACACAGTGAGTAGGGTTGGATAAGGACCCACTCTCCACTTTTCCTGGAAGATGCAGCCAAGGGCAGTGGGACCAGTATAGGGAGAGGGTGCCATCTTGAATTTGGAGCTCTGTGCCCCTCTACACTGCTCTGTTTAATTCTACCTGGACATGTTAGCCACCCTCCAGTGGCCCTTTGAAGGCAACTATAATGATGATGCAGCCCATGGGGAAAATGAGTTTGACCAGCACAAACAAAGAAGGTAATGCGGCACTCACCACTTGAGGAAGCGCGCGACACGAGAAACGATCGTAGGCATTCTTCAGCCATGTATCCCGGTCCATTTGCATGCCGTTGTATTGAATAAAGAAATTTGAAACGACAAGTGGTGAGTGCCGCCTTACCTTCTTTGTTTGTGCTGGACTTTTATATACATACTTTATGGCTGAGCACCACCGCGGTTTCTAGAGAAAGTGATGAACAATTCAAGTAGATATTACATATGTAGAGTATGTGGTACGTGCAAGTAAATTGACCCCTTGCTGCCCATCCATCTTTCGTATGGGAAAATGAGTTTGACACCCCTGCTCTAACGAGCAGCTACAACAAATGTTTCCAGCCCTGGAGGTGTGAACATGCCTATGCACTATTCAGTTTTAAACAGGATCTGTGCTGGTAATATAGGGAAATTGAACACTTGTTACCAGATTAATCTCAGGATTACATTTGATTGCTAGGGGCCCATTTGTAGGACATACTGTAATGTAGGTATTGTCAAGGGACCCTTTTATCATGAGGAAATTGTCAAAAATGGGCTTTTTAGCATATTTTATCATACTGTCCATGTTCAAATGTAAGAAAAACCCAGAGGTCATTATTAGGTTTTCCAACTTAGGACGTGTTGCTCAATCTCACTGTAAGGGTTTGTTCACATGGCGTCTTCACACCGTATGAACATACGCTTTTCAGATGCGTCTCTGGGTCAATCAGAACGGACCCAGAGACGCATCTAACAATTAGCAGTGAGTTTATCACTGCCGGCAATGACAAACACGCAGCAACGTTCACATGAGAGATCGCCGCTGCGTGTTTGCATCGTGTCTGTCGGGTCCGTCTTCTGAATGCGATCAAAGAATTGCATGTCATTTCTTTGATCGCATCCGCACCCCGTGTGAATATACCTTAATAACTGTATCTTACTACTAATTGGTCTTCCCATCTCAAAACCCTCCCCCCACCAATCTATTCTGAATGCTGTAGTGAGCCTGATCTTTCACTCCTAAAATTGTAAGTGTACTGGTTTAGTAGTCCTGAATAAAAGGGACTTTACTTCTTTACATGGATTAAATCCCATAACACAAATATATGTGAGAAAGGCCAACACATGAAAGAGATTCATTCTACTTTCTTCTAGTTATTTATATATTAGTGGCCCTGAAAACTGGCCAAGGAGTAAGAGTTTTTATAAATACGGTGGTAATGCTTGTACAGTATGGTGAACAAAAAAGGCTATTGTGAAGAGAATATACAGAAGCGAATATTGAATATGACAGTTCATTAACTGTAATACGACTATGGTATGTATCATAAGGATTGTCAAATGCAATATGTTGGTTTTATTAGCTGTAAACTATAAACTAGAATGTAGGACATTTATGTGGGGATATGAATCAGGATATTAGGAATATTTCAAATGTGTCCATGCATTTTAGGTCTGCACATGATGCGAGTTCTTCTAGTTTTTCCTTCTTTGGCATTGAACAGTTAATGAGGTGGCCAATGGAGGGATTAGGAAATCTTCTCATATGTGAAGGATGTTGGATCTTAATGTTAAACTAACGTACAACCATAGGTGTAACTTTAGGGGGGTACGGAGGGGACTGGTCCCCCCCCCCACTTTTTTCTGGGTGGGGGACGGTCCCCCCCACTTTTTAGCCACTTCAATAAAAAAAAAACCCCATATAAAGCATGAGAAACGGAAGTGGGGAAAAGGCCCCAAAAGAGGGGGAAGAAGTTAGCCCTTTGCCCCCCTATATTTCTGTACTTTTTGGGGGGACAGATAGGGTGCAGCCTCAATGCCCCTTGCAAAAAGAAGAAAGGGGCTGATTGGTGGAGCGGGAAGTCAGCAGGGGCGGGCTTAACCATCAGAACCCCTGCTCCCCAGCCCCCAGCAACTCTGATCAAAGGCTGTATTTTTTCCCCCCCATTGTATACCACTTTCCTTATGCTCGGGCCCTCATCATAGAAAATAAAAGGGCCCCTTGCCGAATGCCAACTCACCCAAAACTACAGGAGCCCAGGTAAGGAGGGGACAAGGGGCGAGGTGTTGTGGGGTGCATGGAGTGGGGTATTACTGTATATGTGAATGGGGTATTACTGACAGCCATGTTTCTAGCCTGCCCACCCCCCTTTCCCTAAATTAGGCCCCGGGGAAAAATAAAAGTGAAGGGGGCCCCCCCGAGCTTTTTAAAGAAGTACGGACTGGCTGGTGCTTTTTTTTTAAATTCTAACACCCCGGGCATATAGCAGAGCAAAACATTTAATCAAACAGTTATACGCTGTGTGAACAAAACTTAAGGGTACGTTCACACAAAGATATGAATGCTGATTTTTGGGCCGGATTCAGTGCTAACTGCCTCAGATCCACATCTAACCTAAACAAAACTAAATTTACTTATCCCCTTTAGGGTAAAATCATTGTTTTGGGTTTAATGACACTGATTTTTATTTGAAAAATTTTTTCCAGAGTGTACGCACCCGCCAAACACAGAATTTCTCATTGGGTTTTTATGCACTGACACACTAAGGAATGGGAAAGGGAAAAAAAGGGTCCCCGCGGCAGCCCCTGGTTTAATTTGACGTTTTCCGTTGGCTATCGAAAACAAACAAATATTTGGGATAGCCCGGCCCCGCAAATCGAAAAGGGTTTTTTTTCGTAGTGGGGCATGGGTTTAGGGCGCGTTTAAACCATTAAAGTCTAGGGGAGAGCAACAACACCTTCATTTTACCCCCAAAAACAAGGCTGGGGGAACTAAAATTTAACATCCACAACAGTAAAATTTGGGGAACGTCCCTACATCTTGGGAAACCCACACTTGGGTTTTTAAAAAAAGTCACAGAAAAAAAGTCACAACCATTTACAAACCCTGCTTGTCCCCACACCCTCCCCCTTTAAAACCTGCAACCCACCCAAAAATTTAAAAAAAGGGGCCAAAAAGGAAAGAAAGATTTGAACCATCATTTTACTTGAAACTTAAAACCCCTTTGGAAAAAAAATCCCCCCTTTGTCCGGGAAAAACCCCCGCAGGCTTTAAAAGGGGCCCCAAAACCCCCCTCCCATGACCCCCCATTTAAAAAGTCCCCGGAAAAAGGAGTTTTTCAACCACCATTTTATTTTTCACGGGGACATTGACTATCCCTTTCCCTTTGGGCCAAAAGAAAGACCCAAAAACCTGCATGACCCCAAAATTTAAAAAGTGCCGGAAAAAGGATTCTTTCAACCACCTTTTTTAGTTTCAACGGGACTTTGATTTAACCCTTTTCCTGGGCCAAAAGCATGACCCCAAACCTGCATGCCCCCCACTTTTAAAAAAAGGCCGGGAAAAAAGGAGTTTTTAAAACCACCTTTTAGTTTCACGGGGCCCATTGACTATACCTGTCCTGGGCCCGAACCCAAAGCATAAAAAAGCCCCAAAAAACCCCCTTTGAAAGGGACCCCCCATCCAAATTTAAAATTTTGGCCGGGAAAAAAAGGAGTCTTTAAACCACCTTTTTTAGTTTCACTGAAATTGACTATACCTGTCCGGGGCCACAGCAGGGACCCCCAAAACCCTTTGAAATGAACCCCCCAACCAATTTTAAAAAGGTGCCCCCGGAAAAATAGGGGAAAAAGGGTTTTTTCAACCACCATTTTGGGTTTCATTTGGACATTAAATATACCGTCCTGGGCCCAAAAGCATGCCCCGGGGCCGGGAGTTACAGGGGGTTTCGGTGAGAGCCCAGGCGGGCGTCCTCATCTATTAACACCAGGTTAAAAAATGCCCTGATGACCAGCAACGAAAACTGTCTTCCCTGAAAGAAAGTGGGGAAAAGGGGAAGTTAAACCCCCAGCCTTCCTCGGGTCCCACGTCAATACCGGGGTTTAGCGCTTGCCCCTCCGTATGATTTGTGGACCAATTGAGTTTTCATTTTTAAAAATCCTGGTGGTTAACGCTCCGGGTTAAACCCCCGGGTCCCCTTTTAATTTTGGCATTCTTTTCTCTTTTTAACTAAACTTTCTGGGGGAAATGGTTTTCTGTATTTTGTTCTCTGTCCGTGCTCCATACTCCATTTTCCCCCTCTGAATAACCTCCCATCGGGTTTCAATTTTTCCTGTACCCCTTGTAAAATTTTCAAAAAAATTTTTTTAAACAGCTATTTTGTAAAATGAAAGTTTTTTAGTACTTTAAATTTTTCTAAAAAAACACTTTTTTAAAAAATAGGAGGGAAAACCCCCACCAGGGGTTTTTTGTTTTCTTTTTTTCTTTTGTATTAAATGGGTTGTTTCAAACAGGATTAAATAGCTATTTAAAAAACTTGCAAAAAAATCATTTTCAATATTTGCCATTAACAGGGGTCCTACCCTATTCCCGTTTCTGACAGCCCCCCATCACCCTTGAGCCACTCTTGACAATTGTAAAACAAATGCCTTTTAGAAAAAACATTTTTTAGAATAGGCCCTGTAGTATAGCTGCATGTCACAGAAAAATCCCCCCAAAAATTCAAAGCATGACCCTTGAGCCCACTTGGGTCAATTGTGAAGAAAAAATGTCTTTTAGAAACAACATTTTTTTAAAATTAGGACCTGTAGTTTTGGGTTTGCTTTTCAAAGAAAGCATGCCCCAAAAAAAAAATTATAAAAATGACTCTCAGCCACTTTTTAAAAATTGTGAGGGGAAAAAGGGCCACTTAGAAGCCAAAATTTCCTTTTTTAAAAAGGGACCTTTGATTATTGCTGTACTCACAGCTACATGACCCCAAAAAAATTATAAATATGCCCTTCTCGGCCCTTTTTAAAAATTGTGAGGGAAAATGCCACTTGAACCCCACATTTTTTTTCCCAAAAAGGACCATAATTATAGCTGAAACCACAGAACTGCCCAAAAAAAAATTTAAAAAATATGATTTCTCACCACAAATTAAAAAAATTGTGGGGGAAAATTCCACTTAGAACCCCTTTCTTTTCCAAAGGGACCATAATTATAGCTGTATCCCCACAGCAACATGACCCCAAAAAAAATTAAAAAATTTTGGACTTCTCACCACTTTTAAAAAATTGTAGGAAAAATTCCACTTAGAAGCCCAACATTTCTGTTCCAAAGGACCAGGGGTTTATTCGAAAACCCCAAAACAACATGACCTAAAAAACCTTTGAAAATGCAAAAAACTTCTTAAAAAAAAGTGGTTAAAAGGAAAATCCCGGTGTTGTCTTTGAAAACCTTGTTTGCTTTTACAGTCTCCTCACAGAAAAAACCAAAAGCAAAATGAACTTTTGGGGGGAAAAGAGAATAAAAATTGCATTTAAGAAAATTGATCATTTTAAAAAAAAAGGGGGTTTTTCAAGAGGACCATTTCTTTTTGAAAAGGAATGTGAAGTAATTTGGAAAATATCGGTTACCTCGGAATTGGGCCACAATCAAGATCCTGCCTGATTCATCTTATAAAAGTCAAACGATCCACTTTATCGTGGAAAGCCGGGTGCGTTTTGTCTTTTAAGGGATTTCCCCAGCTGTGCGAAGGCCCCGCTCAGAAATAAACGCTGGCTGCTGGGCGGGACAACACCTCTATGGCGGGGCGAGCCAGCTGGGGCCCCTTTCCCTTTTCCCTTTTTGGGATACCCAAAGAAAAATTGGCCCGGAAACACATGAAAAAACCCTGGGTTTTGGAAAACCCCCCCCCGGGGAAAATCGTGCACCATGTTTCTTAAGCTATCTCTGTGTTTTTGGATGTGTCCCCCTGCTTTGCATGCTTTTGTAAAGGTGGTAAAAAAAGGGATTCCCAAAGGGGTCACCCTTTGGGCTTCTGCCCCCTTTGCCCTGCTGCTCCCGGGCCAAACGCCTATTTTGGCCCTCTACTCCCTGCCCCATTTGGCTGAAGTTTTTTCCACCGGACTTTTTGGGGGAACGTGAACAGAGCAACGATGTTCCAGTTGATAATCAGAAAGGGTTTCCCCTTTTTTCCCTTTCTTTTTAAACTCTCTTTTTGGGGGTTTTGGTGGATAGGAAAGTGCGTTTTTTGTTTTGTCCCCGGGGGAATCCAGGGGGGGCCCCCCCCAAACTGTTTTCTTTTTTTGAGGGCCCTTTAAATGCGAGGATCATGTTGGAGGAAATGGGGGCACCCAAGCCTCAGGGAGAGATGGAGCCTTTTTGTTTTTCCCAAAGGGCCTCTGGTCGGGGGGCGACTAGCAAACTGACCCTTCCTCTTTCTCCTCCTCCGCCTAAAATTTCCCGCCCAACCTTTTTCCCCAAGAAGGGGACTGGGAAAACCTGGGTGTCGGGGAATACCTCCCCTCCTCCCCCCCCCCCTCCTCCCTGCCTCCGCCAGCTTCAACACAGCCCTACTTGCCTAAATTTATGCACCCGGGAAGCTGATGCGCCACCTTCCCCTACTCTGACCCCGAACCACTGCCAAATTGAAAAACCGATAAAATTGTAAAAATTTGTGGGGGCCTTGTGGATTTGAGGGAGAAAAAGGGCTCCGGGTTTTTTTTCCGCACCCTGTGTCCGTCTCCTCCTCCGCGCTGGGGGGACCTGTTTTTTTTCAGATGCCCCAACGATCTTTCCCAAACTAAATCACCAAAAAGCTATGCTGACAAGGGGCATTGTCCGCACTGCCATTTTGGGTGGCTTCTACAAAACTGGAAAGGAGGGTTTGGCAAAAGCCTTTCCCCTTTCCCCCACTCTCGGGGGTTTAAAACCCCCCCGAGGTCCGTACCGCGGGTTGTCAGCCTTTTGGGGTCCTTCGTACTGCGTAAGGGAATTGCGCGGCTGCCACAATGGGCTGGAGCATTTTAGGGGGGGAATTCCAGCGTGTTCCCCACGTCAAAAATTGAAAAGGGTTTTTGACGGGGGGCCGAGTTTGACGCTGCAACCACCCAGGGGGGACGAGCAGGGTGCGAACGGCGGAAGTGCGAACCCCGACCCGACCCTTCTTCAGCGGGAAAGTCCGGGAACCCGGGTACCCTCTTTAGAAATTCTGGACGAAAAGGGGTTTAAAGACAGGGCCGGGCAAGGGATTGTGCTCCACCTACCAAATTTTAAAAGGGGGGCCCCAGCAGATTTCGCCCGTTATCGCACAAACCTTTGCCGGGCCCCACAAGGGGTTTTTGTCACCCAGCCAGCGCTCGGTTCTCGTTTTCTTAGAGCCATCCACACTCCTGACCTGTTTGTGGACGGGCTCCCCAAACAGATTAATTTCCCAAAATTTTTTCCCGGGGTCCCCTGGGCACGTGATGCCACCAAGGACCTTTGGGGGAAAAAGCCCTGGCACCATTCCCCCGCGGTTTTTAAAAGGTGGGGCCGAGCCCGAGAGCCACCGTCACCCCCCAGACCTCCCACCCACTCACCCAGTGAGCTGTCACAGAGATATAGCGGCCTTGGGCCCTGCTTACTAGTCCATGTGTCCGGGGGGAAGGGACCCCCCCTTTTTCCCGGGCACCCGATGCAGACAACGGGGCTTGAAAATTTTTGATGACAAAATGGCTGGGCCCGGGGAGGGGCGGCTTTTTTTGGCAAAAAAATGCCTGCTCGGCATCTGGGGATTGGGGGGAAGCGAGGGCCATGACTTTGGGGGAACCCCATCTGTGTCCCCCCAGACGAAAGGGCCCAAAATTTCCAAAAACCAAAACCGGCAATGCCGATATCAGGCTTTTGGCTTTGGGGTGGTTTGGGTTAAAGTGTTTCTTTTTTCTTCCCAAACCTGGAAGACAGAAGGGGGGCTGCTAGACCCGGCCCTGTACGGCGTGCAGGTCGTCAAACTGGGGAAGGAGAAGGGGGAAAGGGTGGGTTTTCCCGTGGTGCTGGTGGTACCGGGCGACGGGGGGAGGGTGAAGGGGGGCTGATCCCTGATCATGACTCTTAAGACAAGGGCAGCTGAGAAACGCTTTGGTGGTTGGGGGAGGAGAGAGGGGGCGGGGCCCAAGGGGGTGACAGGGGGGAAGAGGCCCGGGGTAGGGCTGGCCTTTTTTGGCCAAGTGTTCCCTCCAAATTTAAATCATGGCCCTTCGCTGCATGTTTACCCAGACAGTTTTGGTTTGGGGGTTAACCACTTAAGGTTTTTTTTGCCTCTACTTATTTTCGTTTACGGGGAAAAAGGGGGCATTTTGAAAATCGCTGGGGGAAAACAGACTTGCTCAAAAAAGGGCCCCCGGCTTGAAGGTCCCCGGACCTTTTTTACGGCGAAAAGCGAGGAGGGGGGGTTTTTCGCTGACTGTGGGTGGCGGGAAACTATCAGCGGACTTTTGCACCACCCCCTCCTCCCTTTTTTTTGGCGGGACCCTATTGACACTACCCCATCGCATTCCTCCTCGTCCACTGATGAAAACGCTCAAAAAAGCAAATTCCCGCGGAAAAGACCAGGGTGGATCCGCAATGTCATCATTAAACATCAAACAACACAGGTGACTTTTGGGCGTCCTGACTTTCTGCAACCAAAGCTGCGGGGTACAAGCAAAGGGGATTCCCAAAAATTGCCGACCGCCCGGATTTTTTGCCGATTTTTACCGGCTTCCCTTTAAACCCCCTCTGATGGCATCAGTAACTGGGGGGCAGAGCAGAGAAAACATCCCTTTTTTTCCTCTTGGGGCTTTTAAAATGCCTTCTGACCCCAAAACCCAAATTTTTTTCCTCAAAGAGGTTCCCTTTAGAAAATGGATTAAACCACAGGGGGGGGTGGGACACCCGTTGAAAAATTTTTGGGTGCTTTAAAGTTGGACAGATGCTGATATGCTGATGACACATTTTTGGGCCCTGACTGCGAGGACGAGGGGGTAAAGACTGCTAGATGCAGGGTTTTCATTAACCACTGAAGGGCAATTGGGACGAAAGGTTTGTTACTTAGATTTTACATGGCCCCGACCCAAACGTGACAGCCTGACGGTCCTGCAACTGACGATCCGTGGGGAGGGGTGTTGGGCCCACACTGGGAAAGGGGCACCTTCCTTTGTACCTCTACCTCCATGTGCTAACCCCCCCCTTTTCCCTTACCCCCTGCAAATTTTGCTCCCTGTTTAGAAATATAAAAAATTTTTAGAAAGGGATGGAAAAAGTTTTGGGAAATCACTTATTAAAAGACCCGCAAATCACAGCTATTCCCCAAAAACCCCTAATCCCAAAAAAAAAATTGCTGGATTCAAAAAAATTTTTAAATCAAGGTGTCTATCAACAAATCTTGGGGCTGGGCAAAAGTCCCCAAAAAAAAAACAATCTGTTATGTTTTGGGTATAATAAAAATGTATTTTTTTTCCCTTTTTAAATTTACCTGTGGTGAATTTTAGAAAAAGCTGTTTTAAGAATTTTTCGTAGAATTTCTCAATGAACCGAGCTGGGGGCGCAAAAAATCAAAAAAAAAACTAAAAAGTTATGTTTTGATATAATAAACTTATTTTTTGCACCTTTTTAAATTTACCCTTGGTTTTGGGGGAAAATAGAATTTTCCCCTTTTTTTAAAAATTTACTTAATTTCTGGGGTCAATGAACATTTCTTTGGGGGCGCAAAAAATCAAAAAACCTTTAAATGTATGTTTTTATATAATAAAAAGGGATTTTTTGCACCTTTCAATTCACCTGGGGTGAAAATTTGAAAATTCTGTTTTTAAGATTTTCGTAGATGCTGCTCAAAAAGAACATTTGGGTTTCGCAAAAGCAAAAAAAAACGTAACTGTTATTTTTGGATATAATAAACCGTTATTTTTTGGGACCTTTTTAATTCACCTTGGTGAATATAGAATTTTGTTTTTTAAAATTTACGTAATTCTGGGGTCAATGAACAGTGCTGGGTGCTCAAAATTTTTAAAAAACGTAACTGTTAGTTTTTTTTATAATAAACGGGATTTTTTTTTTTCCCCCCCTTTTTTCAAAATTTCAACGCCTGGGGGGTGGGAAAAAAAGAATTTTTTTTGGCTTTTTTTTAAATTTACCGGGGTTTGAATTTCTGGTTTTTTAATTTTGAACAGGGGGGGCCCTTTTTTGGGTTTTTTGGCCTTTTAAAACGGGGTTTTTTAAAAAACACGTTAACTTTTTTAAAAAAATTTTTTTTTTATATATAAAAAATGGGGATTTTTTTGCACCTTTCAATTTCCCCCGTGGTGAAAAATAGAATTGCTGTTTTAAAAATTTACGTAAAAATGCTTTCCCTCAATGAACAGTGCTTGGGGGCGCAAAAGTCAAAAAAAAAAGTAACTGTTTTTGTTTTGATATAAAAAAACCCGTATTTTTTTTTCACCTTTTTAATTCCCCCTTTGGTGAATATAGAATGCTGTTTTAAGATTTTTCTAATCGCGGGCAATGAACATGCTTGGGGGCGCCCAAAAACAAAAAACACGAACGGGGATGTTTTCGAAAGATACACGGGTATTTTTGGGAACAAACAAACCCGTGCTGACTACAAAAATTTCTGGTTTTTAATTTAAATGCAAGGGGGATATATCAACAGTCCCCAGGTTTTAATGGGGAAAATTTTAACACCAAACTAAAAGTAAAACTGATAATAAAAGTGGAGTTTTTTTCTAACAAAGAGACCTGCAAGTTAATAGAAATGATGTTTATCCAATATAAGTTCATGCTGCCCAATATCCAGGGAAAAAATTTCAAAAGCAAACCCGTTAATAACAAAATATTCCACACAAAAGTCTACACTAAGTCTTGGGAACCTTTTTCCAATGTTCTTTTTTAAAATAGAGCTTTTTCTGTGTTCGCCCCGCGGCCCCCCCCCCCCCCTCCCCCCGCCGTGAATTTTCAGTGGTTAAAATTCTGCTTTAAAAAATTTTCTAGCTAACTAAATAAAAGTTTTAAAAACCCTTAAACTTTAAAAAAATTTGGAAGGATCACAGCAATAGTAAGGTTTTTCTGTGGGAGAAATAGACTAATTTTTGCTGATCTTTTTGGGCCCCAGGGGAGAACGCAGGCCCATCCCTAGGGGAAAGCTGAAACACGAGGGTTAAACAGGAAAACCCGTTCTTAAAGTAAAACAGGGCCCTGTTAATTTTTTCCCGCCAATCGCAAACCAAAACCATCCCATTTATGGGCCGCACACACAACTCACCCTGCTCTAAAACTGGTTAAAACTGATTTTCTGGCCGCCAAAAATTTCAGGAAGCGCCGAAAAAAAGGGGGGCGATCTTAATAATTATCAAGATTTTAAAACCCTTTAAATTTTCGCATGATCTGGAAATTTCGAAACACCAAAAAAACCTTCCGATTTCAACTTTTGTCGATAAAAATTTGCTCAACACAATCTGGATCACTTTCTCGTCGGAAAATTTTAGCGTTTGCCCAAAACCACCCCAAATTTTTCCCAAAAAGCCCAAAAGACAACGGGCAGGCCGAAAAAAAGTCCCCTGTGAACTCATCCTAAGTGATTAATGTATCTGTGTTCAATATATGTATATATACACACAAGTTCCGGGGTACCTTGTCTAATGTAGTCTCCGGGGTACAGTGTGTAATGTAATAATCTCTGGGGTATAGTCTAATATAATCTCTGCTGTACAGTGTGTAATCTAATTTCTGGGGTACAGTGGGTATTGTAGTAATCTCTGGAGTACAGTGATAATGGTAATATCAATGGGATAACAGTAGGTAGGTAATGTAATCTCTGGGTATCAGTGAATAATGCAGTAATATCAGGGGAATGGTGTGTAAGTATAATCTCAATCTCTAGGGTACAGTGAGTAGAGTATACTGGTGTATGGTGGTAATATAGTAATCTCTGGGTAAGGTGTGTAATGTAGTAATCCTGGGAGTATCTCTGGGTACAATGTATGTCTACTGGGTACAGTGTAATGTAATCTCTGGGTCAATGTGTGTAATGTAATCCTTGGGGTATGTGTAATGTAATCTCTGGGGTACGGTGTGTAATGTAATCTCTGGGGTACAGGGTCTAATTCAATCTCTGGGGTACAATGTGTAATGTAATAATCTTTGGGGTACAGTGTATATAGTAATCTCTGGGACACAGGGTGTAATGTAATCTCTGGGGTACGGTGTGTAATGTAATAATCTCTGGGACAAAGGGTGTAATGTAATCTCTGTGGTACCTGGTAATGTAATCTCTGGGGTATAGTGTAATGTAATCTCTGAAGTACAGTGAGAAATGTAATTCATTTCTAGGGTTCAGTGTGTAATATAATAAATTTTTGGGGTACAATGAATTATATTATTTCTTGAGTAAAATGTGCAATTCGTTTCTAAGGTGCAGTTAGTAATGTAATTTCTGTGGCTTCCATGTGTAATATAATTCATTTCTGGGGTGCAGTGTGAGACGTCATTTCTGGTGTATGGTATACAATAAATATTGGGGTACAGCATGTGACATAAGTGATTCCTAGGGGTTCAGTAAGATTGGGTTCTTTTATTTTCCTCATTCTGTTGTGTATATAACAAATTGAATGCAGTGATGGGGGATGGGGGTTAAGCGAATTTGCTTAATTGCACATTTTTTATTTCCATATAGAGGAGTAATATTATAGGTGGGCTGGTTCAGCTTCATTACCAGGGCTGCTTTTTAGTCTCAGTTCGGCTCTAAACTTCAGTAATTAGAGATTCACTCATAACCTTACGGACTGCACCAAAAGTGTTTGCCATAAGGACTCTGCCCAGACCTGCTGGGGGAACTCACAGCACTCCCCCAGACCTCCTAGCTGGGTTAGAGGGGGCCGCTTCACTGCAGGGAGAGGAGGGGAGAGAACGGAAGGGAGGGTAAGTGAAAGGGAAGGCGAGTGAAGGAGGGAGGGAGGCATAGGAAGATAGGACATGAGAGGCAAAATTGGTCCCCCACACTTTTTGAACCAAATTTACGCCCCTGCATACAACTAATGGTCTCACTTAAAGATTTGATCGTAAGTTAAATTATTCACTTTTTAATGTTATTTGTTAAAGGTTGTAAACATATCACTAGGAAGAAGTGTGGTTAAGGCAATCACGTGTTGTAATTTACTTCAAACTCTAAATTATACAGGGATTTTCAGATTTTTGTTTCTTTCCTCCTTGCCTTCTGAGAGCCGTAACTTTATTTTTCCATCTACATAGTCATATGAGGGATTGTTTTTTGTGGGACAAGATGTTCTTATTATTGTTGCCATTGTTCTACCATATAATATTTCAGTAAACTCCCCAAAAATTCTATGTGCTTAGAATGTGAAAAAAATTTGTTCCATTTATGCAAGAACTGCAACCCGTTTTCTGACCCCCTATGATCTGATAAGTTGGCGAAGGGGTTCAAACAAAGGGAATTCTTTTAAATTTCAGGAAAACTTCGATTCAAACGAATTAAGTTTGGGGTGATTCGGGGGAACGAAGCGTGTTTTTGATTGTAAAATGGCTGCGGCACATGGCTTCATGGGGCAAAGAATCGTGGGAAGAAGGACTAGCCTGCTCATTCAAGATAAACCAATCAAGGGGGGTTTTCTGTGACTCACCGCACTTTAAGTCCAGACCCAACTCGCGCCTCACACCCTCTCACGTGCTGTGTAGGGAAAGTGCTCCCGCGCTGCTTAGAATCTCAAAAACAAAGAACTCATTTTTTATACAGTATTTTTGGTGGGGTCACAGCTTTCTCAGAGACGCCCTTCTCTTTTCTAATTCAATTTTGGGGGGTATTGGAACTGAAGTCCAATTCGCTCATTACATTTTAATTCTATCTGCCAGTTCTTGAGCACATTGAATATCCGGGTTTTTTCTAAGCCTTTTGTGTTAAAAAACAGCGTTTTACAACCCAAATGCCACTTAATTTTTTTTTGCTCATTTATTTTCGCATTTAAAAATCGGGGGTTAATTAAGTTTTGTTCTGCTTTTGTGGTCACAAATAAACTTTTTTTCACCCCCAAAAAAGAAATTCGTAGCATAACTCTACCAAGGTTTATTAACCTATTTGTGCTTTTTTATTCAGTAAAATACACAGTGTTTTAAACGGCACATACAAGTACATTTTTTTTGCCCAAGGGTTTTCCCAACTTGTTGGGTTCATTTGGGGTCAAAAACAGGGTGTGTATTTACATATACAGATTTCCTCCAAAAGGTCTTACATTTTTGAAAAAAAGTAGTTCGACAGAAGGGAAAAGGGCCCTTTCCCCGGGGTGGCAGTGGCACAAACATCCCGGGGCAGGGCCCGGTCGCAGCCAGCAAGGGGACCCAGCAGGGGTATCGGTGAGGGAAACTCCTTCTCTAGCGGGGGTGGTTTTTTACAACCCAAAGGTTCCCTTGATTGGGTTTAAGGCATCCACTTTCCCCCCAGAGACACGAAACCCCAGCCAAAGTCGGGGGGAAAATCGATACAACCCTTTTTGGCATGCCCCCGGAGCGGGTCAGCGGGCCCCCCCCTGCCCCAACCCGCCTCCCCATCCGGTTCCCTCGCCAAGGGTCTACTATGTGGTGGGTCGCCCACAAAGCGGGAAAGAACTATTTTAGGAGGGGAGTCAGCACTATTGCAGGAAGAAATGGGGCCAAATCTCCTTTCTTCTTTCGTAGAGGGAAAATATAGATGTGGGAGTGGATGGGGGTCATGTTGTAGGGTCAGCCTCTGCAACCCAAGCCGGGGGAGAGGACAGCAGTGAGAGAAAAACCTCGATGATGATGTAGTGACCGCACTTGGGAGCCGGTGAACCAAAAGGGGTTCATCATCCAGGGGAAGAGGGGTCACTTGCCCCTCAGGCAGCGGCGCAACCAGGGAAGTGGGGGTTTTGGGGCCGTGATCACAGGATAGCAGCAGGGGAGGGCAGGACAAAGCGGCACGGGTAGAAACCCCTTGCAGGTCCAAAAAGTAGGGCACAGGGGGTCACAAAAGGGACGGCAGCATAGTCACTCATGCGGAGCGTTGGCGGTAAAAACAATACTCGGGGGGTGGGCAGTTTTTTGCTAAGACCCCCAGACCCAATATGGGTATCGAGAATCTGTGGGCAAAGTACGCGGGGCCCGGGGGCTAACGTTTGGCACAACGGCCCCGCGTCAACCATGCCGTCACCATCCGGGGGCCTGGGGGAAATGGGTCAATTGGTGGTCCCTCCCCGCCGCCCACAGCAACAGCGCAGCACCCATGGCAGCATGCCATTGCAGCCAGTCAAGGCTCCCCACCCCTCGAAAGGGGGCGTTTTCTCTTTTAATTCTCCCGGGCCAGATGTCCTGCTCCCCCGCTACTCATGGCGCCAGCATCGTTCAGCAGGGGATTGCAAAGAGACAACAAAATGCGCCAACCCCTCCTAAGGGGCAGCACGACCCGGGTCCTGTCCAATTTTTTGGGGCTGCAGTCCCTCCCTTTCCAAAAGGTAACTTGCACCGTTCGAGAACTAATGGCTTTCCAAGCCGAGAGGAGAGTTTTCCACCGAATTTATTTTCCAAAAATCAGTACCACATTTATAAATATGTGAACAGAATGGGCCAGTCCCTTTAGCTTATCGGGTTGTTCCAAGGGGGCACGGCAGCGCGGACGTCGGAGCTGTAATAAGGTCAGGGCCAGTACATGTCTTTACGGCCCATGGGGGGAAATGTGCTTCCCCGCCCAGGGCCCCCAACAACTTGGAAAGCGCCGCTTTCCCCCCTCCAGTTGTCAAAATGTGGTCCTGTCCAATGTCCGCCCCCCCCTCCTCCTCCACCACCACCCTATCCCCCCTCAAGACTGCTCCCTCTATCACATGTGCGGCACAGCGGGTCACGCAGTTCTACACCCAGCTTGCCCTTGGGGAACTAAGTCACACAGGGGGTAACTGCTCCGCGTCTTCAGCAAGAAAAACGATTGTGCTTCTCCGCGACAACTGCAAATCGGAACTATGGTGACGGACAATGGAGGAACATGGTGCCCCGCGCTGCACCGAGGAGGGATGGTCCATGCACTCTGCAT
This sequence comes from Phyllomedusa bahiana, assembly GCA_025379985.1. NCBI lineage: Eukaryota > Metazoa > Chordata > Amphibia > Anura > Hylidae > Phyllomedusa > Phyllomedusa bahiana. The sequence goes on along the minus strand of JAODAL010029873.1, from coordinate 22,509 downwards.
GGCCCACGTGTTCAATCAGGTTGTGAAAAGGTTCCTAAAGGGTCTTCCACCGATCTTCAGAAATTTTTGAAAATGGCCAGGAAACGTTGCATGCACTTCATCCATTTCCAACCAAGCCGGGAACACCCTCCTCATGTTGCAGCGGCAGAACGGCCTCCCCCAACACACTCTGATATGTGCTGTTTCCACCGTTGGAATTCCAGCCTCCCACATGTTGGACCGACTGTATGAACAAGGGGAAAGGCCATTAACGATTTTTTGATGGTCTAGGCGGACAGGAGTACTCCCCTGTGTAACGTTGATGTCAGCCAGTGGCAGCTCATGCGTGATACCTGCCATTTGCTGAGGCCATTCGAGGAGGCAACGTTATTTTTCAGTCGCCAGGACTCGGGATAAATAACATTATTCTACTGCTTCATGTCCTGGAACAGATGCTGAAAAGTCTGTCTGGGCAGGGGACTGGAGACGTGGCGACTACATCTCGTGGCCACATGAGTCCGGTGGGGACTGAACTGGAGGAGGAGTAAGAGGAGGAGGACATTGGAGCAGAAGCATTGTCTGTGAAAAGAGTGGATTTTCTACCCAGGTGACAGGAGAGGAGGAGAAGGAGCAGCTGGAGGAGGTAGATGGAGATAAGGAAGACGAGGTAGATGACCTGCAAGCACCATGGCAGTATACAGTGGAGATGGAGGCAGGGAGCTCCTCGGAGTCACTTGTGTAGATGGCCCGCAGCATGCTGATTTGCCTGGCTAGTGACAGCCGAATAGTCACCCCTCCGCAGAGGGATGACTTCTGGCTCTTTCCCCCACTATTGGACCCTCGCTACCCGTCCAAAAAAGGAAGCCTTTTTCCCAGTGCTGAGAGGGGGGACAACTCAAATACTATAGGGAAATCCTCCGTAGACAGTTGGCCGCTGTCTAGTGCGGATCGTCCCTCCTCTACAGGTCTGCCGGGGTTTTTTTTTAGCCTAGTAATACTGCCGGGCTGGGGGGAAAGGGGGGGGGGGGTGGGGCATACCACTACTCAGCACAACCTAATCATCTTTTTCCAGGGACTGGGATTGCCCCCACCTCCCCATGTCATTGTGCCATCTTTGACCTCTTCGCGCTGCTGTTTTGTCCCGCCGTGACCTCCACACGTGTCATTGTCCACTCTGGGCCTATCCTGTTTTTGCCACTTCCCGAATTTTCATTGTGCCACTGTCTGACCTCATGCTCTGTGGCTGCTGCCCTACCTAACCTCTGTCATTGTGCCACTGTCTGACCTCATGCTGCTGCTTTGGCTGCTCCCGTTACACCACCTTGTCAGGGGGTGCCACCTTTTTCCCAAACTCCTTTTTTTTGCCACCTCCAGATGTCATTGTGCCATGTCTGACCTCATGCTGTCTGTGGGGGCCCCGTACCCCCCAAAACTTTTCCTTTTGTGCCCATGTGGCCTACCCCTTTTTTTTTTCCACCTCCAAAAATGTCATTGTCCCCAAAGTCTGACCTCATGTGCGCCGTCACCTCCCCCACTCGTCATTGTCCCAGGGGTTCCTACTTTTGTTATCCCACTCCAAAAAATTTTGTGCCACTATCGACCTAGCTGCTTGGTTTGCCTGCCGAAACTACAAACTGTGTCTTGTGCCCTCGGGGCCCACTCTGTTTTTGCCATTCCGAATTTCCTTGTCCACTGTCTGACCTATCTGCTGCTGGGGCTGCCCCGTGCCCTACACACTGTGTTATTGTGCCACCTGGGGGCCAACTCCTTTTTTGCCACCTCCAAAATGCCCATTGTCCCCACTTTTGACCTCTGTGCTGCTGTGGCTGCTCCCGGACCTACACTCTGTCATTGTGCCACTCTGTGGCCTACTCCTGTTTTTGCCACCTCCGGGAAGGGCCATTGTGCCCACTGTCTGACCTCTTTGCTTCTGTGGCTGCTGCCGTCACCTCCACACTCTGCCACTGATGTTGTCACCTGAGCCCTCAGCTTGTTTTTTTCCAGCTGTCGCTGCCATGACTTTATCAGGCTACATTCATGCTTCATTTTTTTGGTCTGTTTTGCCCTCTTAAGTACCCAGGGAATTTTATAGTGAAGCGATTCTAAGAGCGGCGGCAGTCATATGCGTGTCATACTAAAACACAACATTGTATGAAAACCAAACCAAGCTCCCTCTGCATATTTAAGCATGGCACAACATTCTACAGCACCCTACAGGCTCTGTGCAGCCTGGAAATAGCTTTTTTTTAATGCGATTCATCCCAAAGTAATTCGGACCGAAACAAATTTTGTCGGAAAATTCGGCGATGTCACCGAATCGAATTTTTGAGAAATTCGCCCATCTCTAATTCTGATCATACCAGAGTTTTCGTTTCATTTTATTAGTTTTTTTTTTTTATTTAAATTCTACATTTTTTAAATTTGCGCTGCAGCAACATTTTATGTGACCAGTAATTTTTGGGATTTTCCATCAATAGACCTGGGTGGGAGCTCGTTTTTTGGTTGACTGAAGGGAAGTTTTCATTGGTACCATTTTGGCATACATATCACTTTGAATCACTTTTTATTTCAATTTTTGGGGACCCAAAATTACCCAAAAAGGCAACTTTTTTGGTAATTTTTTTCTTTTACAATGTTCCCTGTACGGGATAAATGATGTAATATTTTAATATATAGGACTTTTATGGACACGGCAATACCAATGATGTGTATATGAAGCAGGAGGGTGTACTGTTCTGATTCAATAAGCAGGCTGTAAGTGTGTGGCTCCAGAGATAACTCTTTTGAGTGCATCTGTTATGGACCAGAACTCGCACTAAGAAACCTTGTCAGACAGTGTCAACTTGACAGTGTATGAACCACACATGTTGTGGGATATGACACTCCCCATCTGAAATCTTTAGATTTAACAATACCTTAAATATTACAATAATATCTTTAAATGGAGTCCAATGTTTGATCCTGTAACCTGAAATACAAAAAAGAAAACAAGCAACATCAACTGCAAACAATTACCTGAGTCCAAGTCTTGTGGCCAAAGGTCCTGAAGTTTGTAATTGTAGATAAAGTAATAGCCCATCTTCAGATTGGGGAAGCCACAAGTTGCAAACATTTGCATCGACCCGTAGTAAAATCTGGATGATAAAGCTTTCACAGCAAAACATAGTTGAAAATTTATGATGGTATATTTCTCACCATAACCTGAATAAAATTGTTAGACCTTCCTTATGTAGTATCTTCCTTTGAAAGAAGAAGCACTAGTTTGGTAATTGAGCGAAGGAAAACTTGGGCTGAGCCTTCTTTGGTCACTTTGACCTCTACCTTATGAATCTTTCTATCTTTGCTAGGGATTACCTTAGTGATATGTCTCATTGGCCATTCATTACTATTGAATTACTTATTCTTTAAAAGGACAAGATCGCCAATCTTGAGGTTGGGTTTTAAAGTTTGCCACATCTGACAATTTTGAAATGTGTCAATACTCTGTCTTCCAGCGATACCAAAACACAATGGACAGGTGTTGTAGTTGTTTCCATGTATGATTGTAAAGGTTACTATGCTCTTAGAATTTGGGAGGAATTACAGCAGTTCCAGTTTTTTGGGTAAGAAGAGTGGCTGGAGTAAGAATGATTGAGAAATTAGGGTCAGAAGATACCAGGACAAGTGATCTTGTATTTATTATCATGGATACTTCTGCAAGAAAAACAACTAAGATCTCATGGGTAAGAGATGACTTGTGGTCCAGCAACATTGAATCAAGGATTTTGTGTGAGATTACAATTATGCGTTCCAGAAAATCCTTCTTTGTGAGATGAATGTGGAGGGTTCAAAACACAAAGGCAACCATTTTTAGAAAACAAATGGCTTAATTGTAGTTCTTTGTAGGTCCCTACAAAGTTAGTGCCACAGTCAGACCTCAGTTGTTTATTGGGTCCAGGGATAGAGAAGAATCTTCGGAGGGCATCAATGAAGGAAGAGGATACCATAGCCTCAGTTACTTCAATGTGTACTGCTTGGATGCTAAGAAAAAAAAATTTAATAACACACATAAGTAAAAGAAGGTTGAAAACATATTTCAACAAATAAAAAATAAGAACAAAAAATACATAACCCTTGTTTTTGCAAAAAAAGTACAACAAATGGGATTCTCCACATCCATATTAATCCAGGTTATAAAATTATCATGTTTGTTATTTAATACCGGCAACTTTCCCAGAGGCTCCTGGATAAAGGGAATTCTCCCAGACTCCAGGAGGAAATGGCAAGTCTCCTGTACCTGGAGCTGCCATGGTTATGTGTCAAGAGACATTGGCCTGATGCCTTGTTATATACAGAAAGTATATATCACAGCTACACTATATATTCTAGTAGTGGCCACAGGAAAGTCCTTTCTGCACACAAACTTTCTGTGCTGCTTTCCGTGTTACAAATCAATGTACAAACCCTGCTACTCACTACTCACCGTCTCTTATATGTTTATGCTCATTAGCAAAGGAAACCTGATTGCTGTGGTAATGTGGGGGTTACTCAGTTTTTTCTCCAGCACTCATAAAAGCTGGGTGACACCAAATCTGTGGCATCGGTAATTTCAGGGCACCATATTAGTGGGCCCCTTTTTGATCAGGGTCCCTGACAGGAGCACTGCCACTATGGCCATGATGGTGCAATAACAGTCAATCAGTTTTCCTATCACGGGGAAGGTGATATCAGTGGGTATGTAAAAGGGGCGTGGTTTGTAAAAAAAAAAAAAAAAAAAAGGGGTGGTGATATGATGTGTAAAAAGTGGTGGGGCCCATTTTAAACCTTTAAGTGGTGCGCATAATGTGCCACATAACAAAGTGTATGTAAAGCCCACTGTCAAAAGTTGTCAAATATGGTTTATGTGAATGCACAGACTAAGTGACATTGCTTATTACTAAGACTCTGTAACATCGTACCCTGGCTTCAAGGGTCAAAAGGACTTTGTGAGATTCAAGCCCTTTATCAACAATTGCAATCACTATTCAGTTTATGCTGTCTGAAGGAAACCTCGCTGTGAAGAGAGAGTCCTTGAAGATATTTATGACAATATCTGTCTGAACAACAGCAATGTTCAGATACTTTGTGACGTACACAGGCTATTGACATGAGGTGACCTGCAGTAAATATTCCTTACTCAATTAAACCACGATCAGCCTGTACTACCTGCAAATGCACGAATGACTGTTATTCCAAACAGGGATTTAACTATGAGTAAAGACCTTGTTCATATTTCAATCGGATAAATACATTACAGATCTACAGCAAAAACACTGGGGAGCAAAAAAAAAAAAAAAAATAATTCTTGTTTTGGTGCTTAGACATTTTGACTTTATTCTGTGTATTTGAGTCTGCTGAGTCCAAAAATTCTATTCATTTTGTTCTAGCAGCTCTAGTTTATGAGATGTTGATTACATGACTCTACATTGTTTTTCTGATTAATTTGTGTATATATACGTGGTGTAGATGCACAAAATTGAATTCATGCACATTCATATTTCTTTTTTCATGTGTTAAATGCTCTAAAATGTATGTACTGTATTTTCTGTTTCATATGCATTTCCAACAGGTCTTTAGTAAAATATTAAGTGATCACTACTTTCAATAGCATATACTTGTTAAGGTGGCAATGGCGGATCTCCAAAACTAGAGCTGATCAGGGAAAACGGGTGTCATTTTCAGAATCAGCGCCCCAAACATACTCAAAATGGTTCTTACTTTTAAGGCAGCAAAATGATTGTTCCCCAGTTTAATCAGAGGTGATAATCTTAGATATATGTTGCAGATTCTTGAATACCTTCTCTGGACACACCTACCCATCACACATTCAGATTCAATTAACACTCAGGAACTCATAGACACCATACAGTCCTCACTGCCCCCAATCTTCTCCCTCTCCTGTCCTGACCTGGCTGTCAAATAATACAACGAAACTCTCTCAACCACCCTGGACATATTGGCACCACTCACGCACCGCACCACCAGAATCAGATGCCAGAAACCTTGGCATACGCCTCAGACTCGCCTACGGCAGTGATGTTCCAGGCCTGCTGAATGTCTGAAGAAAGTCAAAGCTACCTGCAGACTTTCTACACTATAAATTCATGCTCAGGACTTACCACTTACCGCCCTTCACTGTGCCAAACAAGAGTTTTTCGCCTCCCTCATCTCAACATTACACAACTCAAAATGACTGTTTGACACTTTTCATTCCCTCCTCAGACCTAAAGCTCAGGCCCAGGTCACTGACCTCTACGCTGAAGACCTGGGCTCTCACTTCAAAGAGAAAATTGACAATATCCGGCAAAATATGTCTCAATCCCCAAGTAATACTCACCCCATACCCTCTCCTCTCGGAAGTCCACCAGTCTGCTCTCAGCCCTTGACCTGGCAACAGAGCAGGAAGTATCCAGGCTTCTCTTGTCTGCTTGCCCCACCACCCGCTCTAGTGACCCAATTCCCTCTCACCTTATCCAGTCCATTTCCCCAGCTGTCCTCTCTCACCTTAATGCAATCTTTAACCTCTCTCTCTCCACTAGGATATTTCCATCTGCCTTTAAACACACCTTCATATCCCCTTTACTTAAAAAGTCCAATTTAGACCGTACTGTGCTGCTAATTACCGACCGGTCTCTAATCTGCCCTTCATATCTAAGCTCCTGGAACGCTTGTTCTACTCTCGCCTATCCCGCTACCTCTCTGCTAACTCCCTTCTCGACCCTCTGTAATCCGGTTTCCGCACTTCACACCACAGAAACTGCTCTAGCTAAAGTGTCAAATGAGCTCCTCACTGTTAAATCACAGAGCAACTACTTGTTGTTGCTTTTTCTGGATCTCTCTGCAGCATATGACGCTGTTGATCAACATCTTCTCCTCAGCATTCTCAGCGCCGTTTTCAACCATTACACAGCTATCTCTTCGTTATCATCTTACCTGTCTGACCACTCCGATAGTGTCTCATTTTCAAGTGCTATCTCCTCTCCCCTTTCTCTTCCTGTTGGGGTTCCTCAGGGATCACTTTTTCTCACTCTACACAGCCCCCGTTGGACAAACCATTAGCAGATTTGGCTTCCAATACTATCTCTATGCTGATGACACTCAGCTATACACCTCTTCTCGAGACATCACTCCTGCCCTGCTACAAAACACCCGTGACTGTCTGCTGCTCTGAAATCATATCTCCCTCATCTTAAATAAACCCACTAAAACTGAATTTCTTTCACCCATCTACTAACGACCCCCCCTTTGCTATTCTTTTTCTGTGTGGGGTTTTCCACCTAATCTAGGCAGCGGCCCCGTTTTCGGTTATACAAATTTGATCTGCCCTTTTCCCCCCCGCTCATGTCTCCTACACCTCAAGAACATCTCCAGAATCCGTCCTTTTCTCACTGTGAAAACAGCTCAATCTCTTATTACTGCTGTTATTCTTTCCCCCGTTTTGACTCTTAACCCCCTATTTTTGGGGCTCCTCTCTGCAAACTCCCCCCTCTCCAATTGTCCTGAAGTAGCAACGAGGTATCTTCTTCTACCCTTACACGATCCCTTACCCTGTGTAGTCACGCCTGGTTCCCCATTCAGTACGAAACAAAAAGCTCATCACGTCACCCAAAGGTCTCCACAGTATGCCCCTTTCCCTACATCTCCTCCTCATCTCTGCTACCCCCCCTTGTTACCACGGTTATCTTTTGTGCGTCCGCGCTCCTGCGCGCCGTGATGACATCAACCCGCCTGTGCAGCAAAGAAAAGGGAGCTGAGCGGGAGATACAGGGACCGAGAGAAAGGTGAGTACTGGTGTTTTTTATTTTATACATGCCATATTAACTGCCTTACGGGCCCCCTTTAACTCCCTAACTGGGTTTTAAATTAACTACCTTCCTGGGGCCATTTTAAACTATTATCTGGGCCATATAAATATCTCTCCGGGGGCCCAAATTTAAACTACCCTACGGGGCCAAATATTAACTCCCTATCTGGTGCAATATTAACTGCCTATACTGGAGCCATATTAACTGCCTAGGCTGGGGCTATATAAACTACCTATACTTGGGCCATATAAACTACCTATCATGGGGCCATATTAACTATCTATCCTGGGGCCATATTAAATAACTATCCTGGGCCATATATTATTACCGGATGGGCCATGATTACTACCTGATGGGGCCATTTAACTTACTGGGCCATTTAACTCCCTGACTGGGGCCATATTTACTACCTATCCTGGGGCCATATTAACTACCTGTTCTGGGGCCATATTAACTACCTGTAGTGGTTCCATATATTAAAGAGGTTGTCTCGCTACAATGATTGGGTTTTAATTAAAAGATCTTTAAAAAAAAAGAAACTTTGCAATATATGTTCATTACAATGTCCTATGATTTTGATTACCCCCTGGTAGTAGGGTGCATCGTTCTCAAATCCCTTTGAAAAAGAATTGAATATACTTTGATAGTTTGTAATTTTTTAATTTATGGCTTCCACTTGTCTTTTAAAAACTTAAATCTTTGTTCTAATATAAATTTTCTGACTAGGATAAAGGACATTTTCTGTTCCGCTCACATATTTGGTCTAGAGATACGTTAGAAGGCCCGTCCCTTTGAAAACCCGGCAAGTGCTCTTATTTAAGGGTTATTAGTTATGAACAAAGACAATGCAGGTATTCATTTTTATTTTTTGGGAAAGGGGGAGGTTCATGATTTTAATAATTAAATGATATTTTTACTTTAAGACACTTTTGGATTGTAACCTTTCTTTGCTATATACTTTTCTTGTTTGGATTTAATATGCCTCCTTTCTCTTTGATCCCCTATATTTTTAAAAAATCTTCAGTCCATAATAAATTATTCAAATCTTTTTGAATAGAATCACAGGCTTTTGTTAGTTTGAAGGTCGTGGGAGACAGAGAGGGGTTGCTAAAAAAAATATTTTTACATCATTTTGGTGCCGTGAATCGGTCAAAAAACCCTATCACCAGTAAAGAAACGGGTACGCAAGACCTTTTGTTTTGAAAACCCTGGGATCTGCTAGCAGGGTGAGATTTCCCACCACAAACCCATAGTTCTCTGCAAAAAGGTGTTGGATCCGTTAATCGCTGTGAGGAGTGGGGTTTTCTCTATTATTTCTCTCCCCACTATCTTTTTTTTTTTAAAGTTTAGCGTTAAATTTTTATAGAGTTGTAAAGTTGAGGTTCAGATAAAAATTGTCAAAATTTGCGTGTTGTTTTAAAAGTAAAATAAGTTATCTTTTTTTTACTGAATTTTGTTGTTTTGTATCCCTGTTTTTATTGGTGGCTTTTTTTGTTTCTGTTTTTTCTGCTCCTTAGGGGCGGCTGCCCTCAAGGGGGTGAGAAAATTTAGCTTACTTCATACGGGTTTTGGTTTGCATTGTTTTATGCACATTAATTGTTTATTGTTGCTTTTTTCATCCTTTATTCTTGGGTTTATTTATGGTTTTTTTTGCACATGAATTTTTCCTTGCTGTTGTAAAAAACTTTTTACTTAAAAAGCTCGCATGAAGTAAATTTTATTACTTTCATTGAGATTTGTCATTGTTTTGTATGATTACAACAGGTATTAACATCGCCCATGCTTTTTTGTAATATAAAAAAGTGTCCACGAGAAAGGAGTGCTCGTGAAGGGTTTAAAGGGAGGCTATAAACTTTTTTAGCCCATCTACGGGGGGGTGCATTCCTTGGTTAATAAGGACTTCATAAACATGGGGAATTGTCATCAACTTGCAGAAAGAACAAGTTTGTGTCCCCCAGATGGGAAATAAGTACATCCTATTCCCGGAGGAAGTCCTTGCCATTGCTAAAAACATATGGGGTAGAATACATCTTTTTTTGGAGAAAATGGCGATTGTTATACCTGAGTTTACCTCAAGAAGGTAAGGGGGTTTTAAAAACATTACAGAAGATAGCCTTGTTGTAAAAGAAAGAATGGAAATGTTTTGAAATTTGGATGGTGAACCCAAAAAAACGCATTGTTAGTTTCAGGGGACCCTCAGATAACACGACAAGCCCACTTAACCCCATGAAAACGCTACCCTTTGAATACACCAAAACCTTCAGATGGGGGGTACAGTAAAAAAAAGTATTATAAACCCACAAAAGCTTTTGGAACTTGTAGATGATGCGAGGATGACAGTTTACATGCTTAGTAAGGGCATGCGGTTCAAAAAAAGAGAGCCCTTACAGTAGCACTCGCTAAAGATGCTTCAAGTACCCTACCCAGCCCTCGAACGAAGACACTTCTTGCAAACCCCAAAAACATCAGATAGTGCTAAGGGCGGGAAATTATACCCTGCCGCTGGGTTTTCCTCCCCGTTAAATCGAAAACCCAAGTGCCCCATTTATAAAATCCTAAAGGGGCCAAAGGAGCTTAGTTACACCCATCAAGAGAAAAGCACTAAAATTTGGAGTGATCCTTAATTACGGAACTACACCCAAAATTGCACAAAACCCCAACATCTCGTTCACAGTCATCCACCCGATATAAAATTTCGGTCCTGTCACTAATAGGCCCAGGTACACACAGATTGACATTTCAAAAAATCATTAAGGGAGGGGGGCAAGTAGGGAAAAGGGGAAGTGAACCACCACAAACTACCGACCCCCCCTAATGGGAAAAAGAAAGAAAACATATTCAGCATGAGTTGTTTGCTTTTGCTAGGTTAGTAGGAGTTATAAAAAAGACACCAAAAGAGTCAGGGGAAAGGTTAGAAAAAATGAAACATCCCAGTAACATGTCAGGTCGGGATATTTTTAAAAAATTATTACCCTTGTTTTCAAATTAACGGGGCCCAAAATCAGGATGAAAGGGGCCCGGGAACGCACTCGACTAGTGGACAATCCTTTCCCACGGAAATTTTTTTATTTTTATTTTACACAAATTTAGGTTTTTTCTTCTCCAAACTAAGAGGAAATCATAAGCTTTTCCTTTAGATACAGAAGTCAAAATTAAATTGCCCTTCTTTAAACAGATTTTCCCCGTACACAAAGGACCATATCACCCAAATTAAGTGGTAAAAGGAAACCCTATTTTATAGTCATTTTGCACACTAACCCGCATCATACTAAAATTTCATTCAACCATTTCAGTAGATGCCCCATGATTTTTGGGAAAAATGATTTTTTAGAAATTTCCAGCTTGGGTGCACCTTTTTTTGCACCTTAGATGACATTTACATATAGGCTACACCTAGAATACAGAGGACGCTGGGTCCCTTGCTGTATGTGGATTGGTTAATGATCGCCGAAAAGGGAAGAACTAACAGTTCTGAAGTTTGTTCAATACTAAAAAAAAAACCATCCACAAACACTGGGGAATATGAATCTCAGAGGTGGGCAGATAGCAAACACCCCACAAATAACTTTTCTTTGTAAACCCAGTTGCCCATAAACAAAACCCGTCCCCATGAAAGGCTGAATTTAAATCCTTTTACAGACACAGCTCTGCTTGAATTTTTTGCAGCCCGGGAAAAAGTCCCGATACAAAACAGAGATTAAAGACAGGGTGACTTACATTGGACACTGCCTTTTCACCGGGCCAGATACCAAATCAGACTTTGTGCAGTGTACAATTTGCCCTTTCCCCATGAATGAACGCGACTGAGATGCTTCGGGAATGGTAGGTTACTGCTATTGTTTATATGCGCACATTTAGGACTTAACCAAGATTCGTGGTTTAACCATTTTCCTACCCGACGGACCGAAAAAGGGGTTTAGAAGTTCAAAAAAATGCTCTCCTCTCGCCTGGGGCTCTAGGCCTTTTAGATTTCACAAAGCCCTTTCCCCTTGTTTTGCCTTAAAGTAAAGGGGTGAAAGCTGTGCTAAGTCCCCAATGTAGTTTGTGCAGGGGTCAGTTAGACCCGTTTTGAAGAGTTTTAGAGAGGGGGATGCAGATGCCTTAGAGGGCCCTAGCGGTGTGCATTGTTGAGAGAAAACCCCGATTTTGGGCACATTTGAATGTCGGGTTCCCTCATTTGTGTTTTGTAAACCCAATTGTCAAATGTACTCACAGGGGCCCAATTCGCTAGGTGGGGGGCCGTTCTCCTCCGCCTAGTCCATCCAAAATCCACCCCCTGCAAGGCTTTGAAGTGAACCTTTTTTTTTTTGTTTCACATGAGGTTCAGAGAAGGAGGGAGGGGTCAGAGGAGGCCTTTTGACAGCCTTTTAGGGGGGGGAGAACATAACACGCCGCGCCCAGATTTAAAGGGAAGAAAGTTGAAGAAATTTGAAAATTTGAGAACCCCAAATTATTACTTTTCAAGATGTGAGTTTTCTGAAGGGAAAGACAGTAACATTTCCTGATTTATTTTTTTGTAAAAAAAAAAAATTTTTTGTTAAACTTTTGGCTACGAGCTATGAAAAAAAGGGTTACGTGTTATTGGAGAAACCTATTCTGAAAGAACGCTGTTGTGAAATATTAAGCACATATTCAAAAATATAACTGTGTCTTATTGAAACTTTTAAACTTTTTTTCCAAATTTTTCTCTCCGTAGGAAAAAAGGGCCGTGGAAGGTTATGGGGTGCACCCCGATTTCAGATGGTTATGGACATGAAGGAAAAACCCGGGGCCCCAAAAAAATTTTTACAACGCACTGAAGACCCCTTGTGGGAAGAAGCCCATGCAAATTTGGTCTCCCCACACTTGGGGCGCACAAGGGTTATCAGAGGTGGAAGTGTCTGCCCCGCCAGTGTACCTCCGAGAGTCTGGGGAGCAGTGAGAGTTTACCCTTTACACCTCCCATCAAACCAAGGGGCCCTTTTCCAAGATCCAAGGTAGACGTCCAAAGGTAGGAAATTATTGTATGCTTGGTTTGTGTTAAATTTTATTCTGACCAAAGGTTGCTTCAAATACAAGACTTACTTTCATCACTGGTAAGTATTAAAAACACCATTTTTGTAAGATTAAATGAAACAGTAGTTATTTTGTCGTACCACAAATATTTAGCCAAAATGTTGCAAAGAGACTGATAAAGGGGGGGCCAGATGTTTTACCTCTTGTTTTGGAATACATACCACCCCAGAGGGGTACTTCAACTTTCACCTTTTTGAAATTTTTTGGAAAATTGCCCAATCACTCACTCTCCCTCCAAGACTAAAACATTCACTTTAAAAACCTTAATGTGGCTTGGCTACAATACAAAAAAAATTAAAGGATTTTCATCATCAAGTAGGGGACCCGCAACCTTCCCTACCTTGCCTTCACAACGTCAAAACAGGGGATAATGTTTATGATTCGCAAATTTTTACGTTTGGTTCTTTTTTAGAAAGGGGGGCCGGTCCTTTCAAGTTCTGATGACCACTCCTTCAAATGTGAAAGTCGAAGGAAGGGAAATGGGTCCATGCTCACACTGCAAAAAGTGTAACCCCTCGAACGGAAGCAAGTACCCTGCGTGCTACTATGCTCCCCGTCAAGCCGACGTGAACGAAATATCCTGAGCTCTACCCCCCTCCAGACGTGGCTTTGCCATAAGCCCTCACCAAAAAAACGCAGCTGAGGTAAACAAAGTGTTACCCTTCCATCCGTGAAAGAAAAAAAATCGAGATGCCCCTCCTTCAATAAATTCTTGGGCCCTCAAACCCCGACAAGACTTTGGGGTAGTATTGTGGGGATGGTTGGTTGTTGTCTTATTGCTGCCTTTTTCCAGGATTCACTGGCTCTGCATCAGCCGAAATTACTATCAACAGGGCGGAAGATGCCCCCCAGGGAGAGTGAGGGTGAAACGCTATTTCCCGGAACCAAAGAAGCACATCTGTCATATATAATTGCATTAAAAATTTTGAAAACCCAATGGAAATTTTGATGGGGGGGGAGGTGCATTTATGGTTTTGGGCAAATAAAAATCTGTAAGTGGTTTAAACGAATTACAGAACATTTCATGAAAAAGGGTAAAAAGTTTCTTAATTGCACAACACCATAGCCCAACGCCAGGTTTTAAAGGGTTGGATATGTACACATTCACCAGATCATCCAAACTAGCCCTTCTAGCTACCCTGTTCCCCCAGAAGAAATTTTTTGGAGAAAATGACACTTACCTTTCCCCGGGAATTTAGCTTATCAGGGGGTTTTATAATACACAAATTTCCTTTTTCCTAGCAGGGTGGGTCACCCCCCCTTTGGGGGGTTGCTGTACTGACCTTACAACGGTAAACCCCAATTTCTTATCCAAGTGGGGTGGGTTTTTAAAATCCTCTTGTGTAACAGGGTGAACACCACAAAAAGGAGTTAGGGGCATTCCCCCTAATTTGGGCACTTTAGAAATAGTATTTTTGCACAAAAGGATTTTTTTCTTCCTTTTAAGTTCTTCCCCTAACATAAACTTTTTTTTTTTTTCAAAAATTTTCATTTACTAATTAGGGGTGACCACATTTTTTTTCAAGACAAAGGTTTTTTTTTCCTTTTGGGAAAGGGTTTTTCTTTCCCAAAACATGCAATAATAATAAGAAGCGGGATACCCCAAACCTTTGATCAAAATTTAAACCAGAACTATGCATACATCAAAAGGAATAACAACGACCAAAAAAAAAATGTAAGGGTCATTGCAAAATTTTGTGTCAGATTTTTGATCCATTAGATTTAAGGTTCTACGTAAGAATAGATTTTTTTTCATGTTTCGGTAACAAAGGAGGCCGCATAAAGGTTTTTCCTAGCTTTTAACCCCCCAATTGGTTCGGGGATCTCGGGTGGTTCAGGGAAAACCCACATCATCACCCAAATTTTATTATTTCCTTATCATTGGGTTTTTCAAAGGTATCGGTATCTATGAGAAAAGTTTAAAGGGGGGCCCAAAAGGGCCCCAAAAGGACAAAAATGTCTAATATTAACATTGATAATGCTGCGGGGAACCAACAAAAAAACGCCCTTCTTTATGAAAAACCCGGGGTTTAATGTATTGGAAATTAAAGATTTAAAATTATCAGAGAGAGGAAAGAAAAGAATTGAAAATACGTTTTATTTTAAAATCATTTTTTTTTTGGGGTTCCCTCTTGTCTTCTTCAAAATTAAACTTTGTTCTAAATAATTTTCTGACTGGATCAAGGGCTGTTTCTGTTCCCTCACATATTTGGCTAGGATACGTTAGAAGGCCCTGGCATTTTTTTAAAGGTCATGCTGCGCTTATTTAAGGTTATTAGATTATGTAAATAAGAAGATGCAAAGGGATTCTTTTTATTTTTTTGGGAGAGGGAGGTGTCATGATTTTTAAAAAATTAAATGATTTTTACATTAAGACACTGTTGGGTTTAAAACCTATTCTTAACTATATACTTTCTTTGATTGGTTTTTAATATGCCCCACCTTCTCTTTTAAACACGCCTATACCTTTAAAAAATCATGTCAGCCCTAAAAATTTCTAAACTTTTGAATAGAATCACAGTGGCATTGTTTGTTTGGGGAAGGTGTGGGAGACAGAGAAGGTTGCTAAGAAAAGATTTCTACACACCTATGCACCGACCCCGTTGATTTTTATCTCCCCCTGGGTGTCGTGCGGTGATCATGCTTCTCAATCAGGCGGGGCACGAGCCCCTCCCACCCCGTATCTTCTGTAGGAAAAAGGGGGGGGGGGCTCTGGTTCTGTGTGCTGTGTGCCCGGGTTAACCTGTTGTGCCCCTCCCCTGCCTCTACACAGATTGAGGGGAGCAGAGGTGGGGTGATCTGTGGTCAGTAGGATGTGCAAGGAAGTGTTACTAAATATGTGTGTTTGGAGCTTTGCCCTTATATAATAAAAGATCAGGGGGTATCCCCCGCTCCCTTTTTTATGACCATCTGATTTTTTAGTAAAAAAACACTTCCAGCTCCCCCGTCTGTTCGACGGGTTTGTTTGTTGTTGCTTGAGTGCCCGTGGAGATTTGAAAAGGCTCCCCCCCCGGGGGGTTTTTAAAAAAAACACTTGTCCCCCCCCCTTGTTTTTAGCAACACAGTTTCACAACTCTTGTCCATAGCCACTCTAATCCCCCCTCCCCTTTTGCCTGACTCTGGAGGGGGAGCAGAAAGAGGGCCCCAGCACGTGCAGTGATCCAGCAGTGAGCAGAGATCTAAAGGCACACACAGGTTAACCTGGCAGAAACCCCCCTCCCCTTCCCCTGCTTATAGAATTATTGCAACAGAGGGGAGACTGTCCATTTGTTTGGGGGAAGGGGAAGGGGGAGAGAAGGGGCAAAAAGAAGCACGCCCTAAAATTCAAAAATCCTTGTTGCCAGACACACTGAGGTGGGCAAAACCTGTAGGAAAAAAAACCATTTAATACCTATACGGAGCCATAAAATACCACCTGGGGCCCCTATTTACTACCCACCCCTGGGGCCTTTAATACCTACCCGGGGGCCTATATTAACTCCCGAAAGGGGCCATTTCCTATCTATACTGGGGAGCCCTTTTACCTATTAAAAATTTTAAATACTGGGGCCTATTCCTGCCTGCTATATACTAGGGGCCCTATTTTTCATCTATCAAATCTATCTATCTATCTATCTTCTATTTCCATCTACCTTGGGGGTACCATTTGTATCTACAAACTGAAAACCCTTTTTTTTTATACTCTACCAAAAGGGGACTTAAAACCTTTAATATTTATCTACTGGGAGACCAATTTTTCCCTACTTTGAAGGGGGGGCTAAAACCTACCTAATGGGGTTAAAAGGGGAATGAGGGGTTATTTCCCCATCACCAACAGCAGAACCGGGTTTTCTATCATACCCCCGGTAGGCATACATCCCAACTTTTAAAAAGTGAAAAAGAGGAGATTTAAAATTGCATGGCCACCCCATCTTGTTTTGAGCCAACGCATTAAAAAAAGCCACACCCCACTCCCCTGTGTAACGAATCGGAAAAGAAAGCTAAATTAGGGTTTTTGGCATCACCAGCCCTATTAAGTGATAGGTATTTTATATAGGTCCCCAATAAGTAGAAAAAAGGTCCCTATTATGAGTTATATGGGCTTTTAAAAGGTAGCTTTTTTAACCCTGTCCCAGGTATTGCCTCCTGTAGCCAGTTTTTGCTCCCCCCCTTCTACCCAGGTAGTCCCCCCCTAGGCAGCTGCTGACTGACTGGCGGCCGGTGAGAATCGGGGGCGGGGTGAGGCGGCTGTTGCGCCCCCTTTGAGGGGCCCCCGTAAGGGGAAGGCCCTGGTGGCACCAGAGCGTCTTGCCTACTCGGAACCGCTCATTTAAAAAACACCATGCCTGCTGAGGTTCGCCCCCCCAAAACGGAAAAGGTTTGGGAACTTGGTATATAGTAAGTACACTGTATATAGTACATTACTGACAAAATGTCTTTTATAGTAAGAGCGTAAGTAAAAAAATATGGTAAATTTCAGAACTTTCTATTTTTTAGTGTACTCGGGCAGCGCGGGCGGCCTCAAAAGGCCTGGCGCGCCTGCTGCCGGTGGGAGGTTCGTCACCTTCCCGGGGGTAGGGGGGGGGGGAGCAGGAGGTGACCCCTTTGCGGGGGGGTTTGCAGTTGCTTAAACCCCCCCCAACTCCCACCACTCTAGTCCCCCCCACACAACTCTAGTCCTCTCCCACACACTCTGGCCCCTCCCACCACTCTAGTCCCCATCCCACACACTCTAGTCCCCATCCCCACACTCAGTCCCCATCCCACACCTCTAGTCCCCCCCCCAAACTCTTTCCCCCCCCCAACCCCCCCCTGTCCCCCCCTACCCACCCCCCCCCACACACTTGTCCCCTCCAACATCTAGTCCCCCTCCCACACTTCTTCCCCCTCCCCACACACTCTTTTCCCCTCCCCCACTCTTTCCCTCCCACCACTCTTTCCCCCCTCCCCCACCTAGTCCCCCTCCCCCACATCTTGTTCCCCCTCCCAACACCTTGTCCCCCTCCCACAAATCTTTTTCCCCCTCCCCCCCAATTTGTCCCCTCCCACCACTTTGTCCCCCTCCCAACCACTTGTCCCCCCCCCCCCTCCCCCAACACTTAGTCCCCTCCCACACTCTTGTCCCCCCCCCACACTCTAGTCCCCCTCCCACACCTCTTGCCCCCCCCACACTTCTGTCCCCCCTCCCACACACTCTTGTCCCCCCCCCCACACACTCTTGTCCCTCCCACCCCCACTCTTGCCCCCCCCCCACACACTCTAGTTTTCCCCCCCCCACACCCTCTTGCCCCCCACCACTCTAGTCCCCCTCCACACTCCCCTGTCCCCCTCCCCCCACATCCTTTTTTCCCCCCACACACTTGTTCCCCTCCCACACACCGCCCCTCCACACACTCTATCCCCCTCCCACACACTCTAGCCCCATCCCCCACACCTTGCCCCCCCCCCCAACACTTAGTCCCCCTCCCCAAGCACCTCCCTTTCCCCTCCCCACACTCTTTTCCCCTCCCACACATCTGTTTCCCCCCCCACACATTGGGCCCCTCCCACACACCTGTCCCCCCCACACACCTAGTCCCCATCCCACACACCCCCTAGTCCCATCCCAACCCCCTTGCCCCCCCCACAACTCTGTCCCCTCCCCCACACCCTTGTCCCCCCTCCCACACACTCTTGTCCCATCCCAACACTTTGTCCCCATCCCCCACACTCAGCCCCCCCCACACACTCAGCCCCCCCCCACACTCTAGCCCCATCCCCCCCACTTAGCCCCATCCCCCCAAAACTAGGCCCCCCCCCACACACCTTCCCCATCCCCCACACTCTAGTCCCTCCCACCCCACTCTGTCCCCCCCCCAACACTCTTTCCCCCATCCCAACACTCTTGTCCCATCCACACCCCCCCACTCTAATCCTTCCCACCACTCTTTTCCCCCTCCCACCACCTTTTCCCCCTCCACACACTTATCCCCATCCCCCCCACTCTAGTCCCCCCCAAACCCCTTTGTCCCATCCCCCAAAACTTATCCCCCTCCCCACACTTTGTCCCCATCCCACAACATTTCCCCCCTCCCCCCTCCCCAATCTAATCCTCATCCCACACTCCCTCCTTCTCAAATTTAAACCCCCCTCCCCTAACCCAACTTCTCTGTCTCTCCCCCCCCCCCCAGGCATAAAATTTTCACGCTGTCTTCTCCCCGAGCTCCTGTGCAGTCAGCAAGCGTTGGGTACGTCTGTGGAGATGGGCGAGCTTTGGCATGGGGGGAGCTTTGAGGAGGCCACCCCCCCTCTCCTCGAAGTCCCCGGACTGCACGCAGACAACAGTATCTACATCAGCCCCCAAAAGAAGATCGGTGCGAAAGCGGGTGGGCTGCATGCATGTGCCCACTGCCCGAGGTCTAAAACCCGTCCCACCGAAAAGGAAGCCGCAGCCCCCCACCCCACCCACCCCCAAAGTCGTTCATTTCGGGGGGTTTGGGGAGTTTTAAACTTCAACTTTATACTTTTTCCTGCTGCCCTGTACAGCACTCTGCATCGGGTACCTCTCATAAAGTCCCTTGATCCCTCTTGTATTAAAAAACCTCGGCAATCAGCTGTTTGGGGGGATCTGTCATCACCCCGGGGTGGGGAGTTTTTCCCCTATTTGCGGGAGCTCCCCACTTACGGGAGGTTTGGCAAGTATGGGTATAGGTAGTAAATATGTGCGGGAAAAAACGGGGGGATTCTAAAAGTTTTTTTGGTAAATTCTGCAGGACGAGCGGGGCCCGGGGAGAAGTCTCATGGCGGTCGGGGCGGATGGAGAAGAAGGGAAAGTGAACAACCCCCCAATAAAAAAAAGAATCTCCTTTAAGTCACTAAATGTAATTCAGGGTAACACTTTTTTTTTCTGCAGAGCCTACACAACTAGTATCTACTATTATAGGGTCCCGTTAGGCAGAATATATTTTTTTCAGGCCTAGTCAGCTAATAGTCACATGTTTTTGGTGGTTTGGTAAGGTCTGGCAGTATTTTTTTAGCCTTAAAAAAATTTTCCCCGGGGTCTTGGGTTTTTTGTAGTTTTTTTTTTTTTTAGAAAAACGATTCTCTGGTTATTTGCCCCATGTATCGGTGTATTATTTGGTGACTGTTATTTATAGATTTAAAACTTCATACATAGGTGAGCGCTTTTGAAAAAGAAAATTTTTTCGGCTGATTTTCATTTTTTGAGTGACTGCTGAGGGTGATGGACAGGATCTATGGGGAATATGCAGAAAAATTTAGCGACAGGGAAAAATAAATTTTTTTTCTCTGTAAAATACAAGCCGCAGTTAAATGTGGCATGAAAAAAGCCTTGTGACCCAAGGACCCTACCCCCTTCCCAAAGGACCAGGTACTGCAGTGACCTTTTTACCTTTCGAGAATCCCCAAAAACGGGGGATTCAAATTTTTTAACCCCCTCTATGCAAAAATGGGGAACGGTGCCTAAGGCGGAATCACAGGCGAATTACTCTTAAAAGTGAAGATGGAAACGTTATGTAACGGAGAGTGGGGGTAATTTCAGCGATATGCAGGGGATTAACCCCTCCTGACCCCAAAATTTGGACCTACAAATCAGGGGGGCGCGGTTTTACCAGGGGTTTTCAATCAAGAAAACCCAAAAACTTTTCCCCACCCGTAACCCCGGAACAAAGACACCGCCTTCAAAAACTTTTCTTCTGGATGTTTGGGTATAAACCCAAAGTTCTTCTAAAACTTGGGCCAAGACGTACAAAGATCTTTAAATTGATAACATCCACCCCGCTGGATCAGAGTAGCACGGAAAATAAACGCATCCCTTGGGTGAAAACCATAATTACAGTAAGAGGGTGAGGTACCAGACGGGGTCTATCTGATTATTAAGGGCAAATTAAACCAAGGGTGGGTATTTTACCCGTCTCCCTGCTGTTTCAGAACAAAAACAATGGAGTTTATGTGTTACCATTTGATTTCCCCTCCAGTGCTCATTAGGCTTAGGTGGAAGGAGGGGAAAAGGGACAGGGTGATACCGGGCCTTGCAAAGGGCTTTTCAAAAATGAAAAATGACTGAACCCCCTGTCAGAAAAAATTTTTCTCCGGTAAACCCCTGCAGTTTGACAAAATGTTTGATAAAAAGTTGGCAAGTTTTTGGACGACGGTAACCCCTTCAAGGAACAAGATGGCACATCTTATGAAACGATCCACTACCCCCAAATAACTGCTTTCCCCCTTGGGTTAAAAGTCATCATGAAATCCCCTGGAGATGTGGTCCTGGACATTCGGTACAGGTGAGGGATAGTTTCACCAGGGGGTGAGTTTGAGCCAGACTTCCAAAACTGCCGATAGCCCCCAAAATCCGAGGCAATGATGGCCAACAGTTTAAAAAACGAGAAAGCCTTTTTGAGCCCAACCCTTCCCGGATGCCCAGATAACACGGAATCATAAATTCTTTTAATACTCGTAACCGGGAATGAGTGGGGGAAAAAAAAAACCTTCGAAAAGGACAATTAGCGGGCCCAAACTGGTGGGACTTTTCTCAGTGGTAAATCAGGGTAAAAAGCTGAGACAAAAGTCTCCTTGGGCAATATAGGTGGATCCTCCTGGGGTGCGTGGGTGGAAACAGAAGCTTTAGATGGCATCAGCCTTCACATTTTTTTGAACCGGTCTTTTAATAACAAAAAAGTTGAAAAGCGTAAAAAATAAAGCCACGGGCCCCAGTGGATTTTTAACCTTTAGCACCTCTAAAAAGTAAGTCTTATGATCAGGAAGGGTCGTGACCTATTCTGGGCCCCTTCGAGGAAAATGGCCCATTTTTCAAAGGCCCCTTTTAAAAGCCAATTGCTCCTGATTCCCAAAGTCATAATTTTTTTTCAGCTGAGGAAAAAATTTTTATGAAAAGAAAGCAAGGGCGAAGGTTTCATAGCAGCGGATCCCCGAGACATGACGCCCCTCGCATACTAGGGATCACCCCCAACGACAAAGGGGTTTGCTAATTTGCTTGAAAACAACACAGAACTAATAAAACAGGGTTTAAGCTTCAAATGCCTCAATGGCCTCAGGGGTTTCCAATTACTGAATTTTACCCCCTCTTAGTCAGTCAGTCAAAAGACCCAACCCAAACAGAAAAATTTTCGAATAAATTTACAAAGAATTAGCAAAACCCCGGGAAACCCCGCAGGCCCTTTGAGATGAAGGGGGGACCCAATAGATATCCGAATTTTACCGGGGTCCATAGAAAGAGTTTGGAGTCAGGGTGTACCCAAGAAACGGGACCCCTCACCCCGAAAACAAAATTTTTTAAGCTTGACAACAAACTATTTTTTAGGTTTTTTAAATACCCGTCATACGTGTTTAAGTGGGACACCCAAACTTCCCAAAAATTAAAATGTCTCCAGGTAAAGACCAAAAAACCCAATGATTCACGGAAACATCATTAACCCGGTTTTGGAACACTGCGGGGGCATTTTCACAAACCCCAACGGCATCTCGATATTAAAAAACCTTCAGGAGGTTAAATGCGGTTTTTTTCACTCATCCCCCCCTCATATACAGAGGGTTTTAAAAGGCCCCCCTAGGGCCAACTTGGAAAGCTACTTTGCTCCCCGGATTTGTTGAACAATCAGGGGTCAAGGATATTGTTTTTTTTACCGTTATTTTATTTATTTTCGGTAAAATATGA
>JAODAL010029872.1:0-50893 GCA_025379985.1 Phyllomedusa bahiana | reverse complement strand
CTATGCGAAAAACGAAGCACAGACTGCAAAAAGAGAATTTAAAATTTTTAGGGTTAAATTTTGGGGGCCTTCCCCCATGACAACAAGTGTAATTTACAAAAAAATATGTATCCCAAAATATGCTACAACTGAGCTTTTTGCAGCAAACAGACGCACGGATTTAAATAAAACTTTTTAAAATTTAAAAGGGGATAATTTATGCCGGTTTTTGGGAACACTGAAAAAGCAGTGATTGCAATAGAACGAAAAAACAGGACAATTTCACCTCCTATCAGAGGTCTGCGGGCCCAAAAAAAGTGGAAAGAAACAATGCTTTTTTCAATTCAAGATCACAAAAACCCCCCGAGCTGCAAAATATTCCCCCTTTTCAAAACCCCTCTCCTGTGTTTAAAACCCCCCCCCCCCCTCCCGGCAGCCCCGCGGTACACAACCAGTAGTTTCCCTTTAAAACTTTCTCTAAAAAATAAAAGTGAAAATTCTCTAATCAACTCTATTCAAAGCTGTGGGTAGGGGGAGGGTTTTTCTTGTATTAAAAGAGACTATCTCTCAGAGCTTTAGACAGCAAAAGGTTTTAAAGGGGAGACAGACACTCCTTTTTGGGAAGGGGAAAGGGACGAGAATGGCTCAAACGGGAAAGCATTGAAAAAAAACCGAGGTCACGTGATTTTTTGCAGGCAATGAGATCCATACACTGCAAAGTGGGACGTGTACATTTTCCTCCCCCCCTTCTACCCTCAGAGTGATTGGCGGGCTGAAAAAAAGACAGAAACGCAAAAAATGGCGCGATAGTAATAGATTATCTAAACTATCGCGTGAGCGGAATTTCCGATTAGCCTAAAAACCGTGCCGATTTCAACTTTTGGCGATAATATCGCTCATCCCTAATGGTGACAGATGGACAAAACAAAATGTATAGATGGATGACTTCTCAATGATATGCGTGATAGATGCATGATTAAAAGAAGAAGAGAATATACCAGTGGTTAGCAATGGGTTTAAAAAGATGGGTTAGAAATGATACGTAAATAATAAAAATAATGATCTGCATATAGAAAATATAGAAAAGTACTTGAATTTTTTTAATATAATTTATGTTTTCATTATTATCAAATTCATAATTTTCCACTGCTGTTTTTCAGTGTTTGTTTGGGCCCTATAGTTTTCAGTAATGGTTCTTAATTGTCATTGAAAGAGGAAAAATCAACACAGATGGATAAGTAACCCTGAGGAAACACAGCTATGATCCAAATGAAAAGTGACCTAGGATTGAATGGCTGAACATTTTCTTTATATACTGCTAGAGGATAAACAATGGATATTCGTTATTGAAGATAAAACATTTGTAGCTGACAAAAAAGGTCATGATTAAAAATTCCAATAGTGTGAGTAAAAATATGCATAACTATAAATAGTGACTTTTCTTTTAGTGAGAATGTACTTAAATTGATTAGTTTATACATAACAGTATTGACAAATGTTAGAAGAGACTACCCCTTTTTTTGCATTGATGACCTTAAATGAAAAACATTATCGGACCTCTAACCTTGATAAAGCCAGGTTAGCTGGCGAAACATTTGGGCGAGGCAGGCATGCTTTTTTAAATTGTGATCTCTACCTCTGTTACAAGGTCACCTGCTGCAACGGTTCAAAAGGGGGGCCTTTTGTTTCGTTCTATGAGAGTGGGGACGATGCCCAAGTAGTTGGCTTGGACCCCTACTAAAGCTAGTACTTTGCTAAAGATATTTAAAGGGTCTCCTGTTAATAGGTGGGGTTTCCCCCAGACTTGATGAAAAAGGGAGTTTTCCCTCTTCAGAAGAAAAAGGGTTAAAAAAGAGAGGGTAAGATCAGGTTTTTAAATAGTGGTTATAGAGGTTAAAGTTTAAATAAAAAAATTAGTTTTTTGTGTTTTACAGATAGAGAACTGATAGAGTTTTTAAATTTGCCTATGGGAAAATAGTAAATTAGTGAAAAATCACTCTTTGTTCTCTTGCGAGATTCCCAAATTTTTGGAGATTATGCTACGCTAGAACAGACTTACTATAAGACAACGTGAAAACTTGCCTTCAGGAAGTTTGAAGCACTCGATATTGCCACCACCATGTCATGAGCTTTACGAAATATCATTAAATCATGCAGCCCTACCATAATCTTTCAAATATTTTGATTACATTGGGGTCTCATATGAGATAAGTGCAGGCGCTTTGAATTCTATGTAAAAAAATATAGGGCTTACTGAAAAAAAAGTTACACTAAATTTCAGGTTGCAGTCTTTATACTGTTGTTCAGTTTTAAGACACTTTGATATTTAGTTTGCAAAATGCTCTAAGTTGTAGACTTTTGCATGTAGACACGTCCTTTCCAGTAAGACATGTTGGATGCAGGATCAGGAAACTATTGCCTGACTAAGCTCTCATTAACTAGTACTACTTCATTCCTGGATTTAATTCTCCTTTAACAGCACATGAGGGATTTTCTTTATCTTGTGCTAAGGAGTGTGATTTCTGTCTCTTTCACCCTTGCAAATTCAGCAGTGTGTGCTCTCCTTTCTATTAACACAGATACACAGTCTGTGTGATTTACCCCATGCAAACTATATTATGATAATATATAGCCTGTGTGACCTATTGACCCCTAAGACTTGGATACTTTCCTTCTCCTCCACACTCTGATCTTCCTTTTACAACCTCCTCCCCCTTACAGCTACCAGCTCTAACATTAAGAAATGGGAGAGCAGAGTTGCCAAGAGCTCTGAGCTATTGTATTTACTGTATGTCAGAAGAAGCAGCATGACCAGCTATGTGATGAAGTTACACTGACTTTATTTTATAGCAGAAAAATGGTAGAGAATGAAAAAAATGAGTTCAAATAATTGTAACTGCTATTACAAAAGAAAATGACTTTGATTTTATATATCTTGTTTTACATGTTTCTAAAACATGTAAAAAATAATTTCAAAAGGATTTTTTCTTCATAGAAATAAAGCACACAATTATGTCACTGCAGTAAAAAGTGAAAGATATTATTTTGCCTATTTATGAGCTAATCATTGTCACTAGATGCTCTTACCGCAGTAAAACCCTATATAGTAAAATAATCGTTATTGTACCAACTCACACAATGATTATTATGTCACACCACAGCAAGATTTTAAATGCTACAGTGGGGAAACCCTTTAAAGTTTAAAAAATTTTCTCTGATGACTCAAATGTAATTTCAACACCAAATGTTTTCTGTATTGAAAATATAAACCGGTTACAGCAAGTGTTGGAGAAAAGGAATCACACTGAATGTAGGGGAATGAAAGGAATTTTAAGACTAGTATTGTACTAGCATGAATTACTGTACTCAGCGTGTATATATTTCAGAGTTATTTGCTTTTTTTAAGCATAATATTCTGATGGAAATATCTTTATTTTAGATCACTGTATTATTATAATACAATTATTTTCCTATTTCTACCTTACTTTTTCCCCCTGCTTGCTTACACGTTAATTATTGATAAGTGTTTATATAACTGTTAATAAAATGAAAAAAGATGGCCCCCCTACAAAAAACTTTAAACTTAAACCGATGGATCCTCAGGTCATAGTCCTTAAAATGTTTAGTGATTGGCAGCAAGACACATCAACTACGAAGTCACAACTAGCTAATCATATGACAACTTTTATTAGCTCTGAATTTAAATAAAAGGTAAAAGTCCAAAAATACATGATCTCGCAAGCCAATATTTTCAATTGATCATAAGAGATTAATCTGCATACGGAAAATATACAAACAAATAACTAGTGTTGAGCGATTATTATCGACAAAGATGAAATCGGCACAGTTTTTATGTTGATCGAAATTTTTAGATCATGCGATAATTTAGGTTAAAATCTGTGCATCATTTATTAAGATCGGCACTTCCTGTCATTTTGGCGGCCAGCAAATCAGCTTACAGAATAGAGCAGGGTGAGATGTGTGTGCGACGTCATGACTGGGATGTGTATGGTTGCGATTGGCTGGAAAAATCACATGACCTCGTTTTACATAGAACAGCCCTTCCTGTTCATGATCAGTGTCTCTCAGCGTCTCATAGCAGGAGGACGTGCGCTCTGCCTGTGTCCAAACAGCTCAGCGAAATTATTCTATTTCTTCATAGAGAAAGCTCTATTGTTAGCTGTGATCCTTACAACTTAGTTAGATCAGAGATTGGAAGATTTTATGTAGTTAGGTAGAGAATTTTAAAGGAGGATCTGCCGCTGTAAAGTCACGGAGGGGAGCGGGAGGAGGGGGGGCACGCGGGCAAACACAGACAAGCTCTATAAAGAATACTGGATAAAGTTCACCAAGACTTAGTGTAGACATTGCACTGCAATAGCTTTATTATTAACAGTTTTCTATTGAAATATTTCCTGGATATTGGGCAGCCTGAACTTATATTAGGATACACATCTTATTCTAGTAACATGCAGGTCTCTTTGTTAGGTGCAAAACTCCACTTTAATTATCAGTATACATAGGTGTTCTTTTTCAATTTTGCCCATTCCAGCTTTGTTGATATAGCCACCTTGCAGTTAAATGTGAATACAGCAATTTTGTAGTCAGCACAGGTTGATAGGTGCCAAAAATACCTTTTATTATCCGAATACATTACAGATACGTGTTTTTTCACTTTGGCGCACTACAGCTTTGTTCATTGAGGCACCTTGCACTTAAATGTGAATACAGCAATTTTGTAGTCACCACAGGTGAATAGATAGGTGCCAAAAAATACCTTTTATTATCCGAATACATTACAGATACGTGTTTTTTGCACTTTTGCCCAGTCCAGATTTGTTGATAGAGCCACTTACCACAGGTGAATTGATAGGTGCCAAAAAATACCTTTTATTATCCGAATACATTACAGATACGTGTTTTTTCACTTTGGCGCACTACAGCTTTGTTCATTGAGGCACCTTGCACTTAAATGTGAATACAGCAATTTTGTAGTCACCACAGGTGAATTGAAAGGTGCCAAAAATATCTTTTATTATCTGAATACATTTCAGATACGTGTTTTTTTCATTCTGGCACAGGCCAGCTTTGTTGATAAATCTACTTTGCAGTTAAATTTGAATACAGCAATTTTGTAGTCACCACAGGTGAATTGATAGGTGCCAAAAAAATACCTTTATACCCGAAATACATTACAGATACGTGTTTTTGTACTTTGTGCCCCGTCCAGATTTGTTGATAGAGCCACCTTGCAGTTAAATATTTGAACCTGCAATTGTGTAGTTAAGACAGGTGAATTGGATAGAGTGCCAATAAAATACTTTTTATTTACCGAACAATTACAGATTCGTGTTTTTTTCACTTGGGCGCAAATCGGACAGCTTTGTTCATTGTGGCACCTAGCAATTAAAAGTTGAACATAGCAATTTTGTAGCACCACAGGTGGAATTGAAAGGGTGCCCAAAAATACCTTTTTATTATCTGAATACATTTCATATGATGTGTTTTTTCACTTTGGCGCAGGCCAGCTTTGGTTGATAGATCAACTTTGCAGTTAAATGTGAATACACAATTTGTTTTGATTTTGAGGGTTTTTTGAAATACTGTGATTTGGCCGTCTTTTAATAAGAGACTTCCAAAACTCTCCATACCTTCTCAAATTTTTATAAGTTTTGACCTGAACATGGAGCAAATTCAGGTGTAAGCCGAACAAAGATGGGGTTAGGACAAGGAGGTAGAGGTAACGAGAGAAGGTGCTCCTTCCATGCTGGTGACAACACGCAATGCCAGCGGATCGTCAGTTGCTAGGACCGTCAGGCCTGTCACCGCTGGGTCAGGGCCTGTGATCTCAGTAACGAACAGCACGCCATCCTGTCCTTCAATGGTTAATGCAAACCTGCATCCAGTAACATTCTTACCTCCTCGTCCTCCCAGTCACGGCCTACAAATGTCGTCATCCAGCATCATCAGCATCCGTCTAACAGGAAGCAGCCCAAAGCAACTCGTGTACCCACCACTGTGGATGAATCCTTTTTTCTGAAGACCTCTTTGATGACAAAATGCGGTTGGGGTCAGAAAGCATGTTTTAAAGATCAAGAGGCCAAAGAGGATGATTTTTTTCTCTGCTCTGTCGCCCATTTACTGATGCATCAGAGGAGGAGAAGGAAGCCGGCAAACTGCAAAAAATCCCGGCGGTCGGCAATGCCTTGCAGTCCCTCTTGCTTTAGCCCGCAGAGCTTCCTGGATGCCGAATTTCAGGATGACCAAGTCACCTGTGTTGATGATGCTGAATGACGACATTGCGGATCCCACCGTGGTCTTTCAGCAGAATTTGCTTGCGAAAGCGCTTCATCACTGGACAGGAGAAACGAGGGTAGTGTCAGTACTGGTCCCGCCTCAAAACGGGAGATGAGGGCGGTCCCAGAAAGTCCGCTGATTATGAAATTCCTCCGCCAGCCCACGGTCAGTGCAAAAACCCTGCTCCTCGCTTATCGCTGGTCAAAAAGGTCCAGGACCTTTCAAGCCTGGGCCATCTTTGAGCAAAGCCTCTGTTCACCCATCGATGTCGATATGCCACCATTTCCGTAAACGCAAAGTAGAGGCAAGAAACCTTTAGGTGGTTAAACCACCACCAACATTCCTAGTCACATGCAGCGAAATGCATGAGTTGAAATGGAAGGCAACACTTGGCCAAAAAGGCCAGAAACCGAGCCGGCCCTCCAACCACTGTCCACACCCCTGAGTCTCCGCCATCCTCCTCCTCCACCACCACCAAGCGTTCTTTCCTCAGCAGCCCATGTCCTCTCAAGTCATGATCAGGGATCAGCCTCCGCTTCAGCCTCCACCGTCGACCAGAGTACCCACCAGCCACCACCAGAGACCCCATCCTACCCCTTATCCTTCCGCCAGTGTGACGAACCCTCAAGCCGTACAGATAGAGCGGCCAAGTCCAAGAACAGCCAGCCTTCTGTCTTCCCAGGTTTGGAGCAGAAGAAACACATTAAACCCAAACCATCCTAAACCAAAAGCCTGAAGTCGGCATTTTCCATGCTTTGGCCTTGGAAATGTTGCCCTTTCCGTCTGGTGGACACAGATGGGTTCCCCCACAATCAATTGGCCCCTTGCCTGCCCCCCCAATACCAGATCCGAGCAGGCCCTTTCTTTGCCAGAAAAGCCGGTCCCTGCCCTTGCCAGCCACGTGTCATCAAAATTTCAAGCGCGTTGTCCTGCATCTGTGTCCGGAAAGTCCATCTGACGCAACCGACAACATGGAACTAGTAAGACACGGCCAAGGCGCGCTATAGCTCTGTGACGAGCTCCACTGGGTGAGCTGGGTGGATGTCTCTGGGTTGTCGGTGGGCTCCGGCTCGGGCGCACTCTCTTCAAAAACCGCCGGATGGTGGCAGGGTTCTTTCCCCAAAGGTCCTATGGTGGCATCACTTTCCCCCAGAGAAACCAGGCCGGATTGAAAAATTATCTTGTCTTGAACCGTCCCACGACACAGGTCAGGAGCTGTGGACGGCACTCCGCAACGAGCCGCCGCTGGCTGGGTGCCAAGAGCCTTGTGTCAAGGCAGTGGTGTGCCTATAACGGGGCGAAATCTGCTGGCCGCCCTTAAGAGCGTTAGCTGGAGCACATCCCTTGCCTGCACATGTCATGAACCTTGTCGTCCAGAAATTTCTAAAGAGCGAACCCCGGTGTCTGGACTGCCTGCTGATGAAGGCTCGAAGTACTAAGTTCGCACTACCGCCGTTCCGCAACAAACCCTGCTTCGTCCCGCCTGCCTTTCGTTGCAGCGTCAGCTTGGCCCCTCCGTCAACCGTCTCATTGACGTGGGCAACACGCTGGAAATTCCACACCCTCCCACATGCTCCAGCAATTGTGGCAGCAAGCGCAATGCCATACCGCAGTATCGAAGTGACAAATGGCCTGACAAGCGCAGAGTGCGGACCTCGGGGTGTTGAGCCACCGAGAGTGGAGGCACGGTTAAAGAGCTCTGCAAACCATCCTTGGCCAGTTATGAAGAACCACCAAAATGGGTCAGTGCGGGACAATGTCCCCTTGGTCAAGCATGAGCAATTTGTGGTGATCTTAGTTCTGGAACGATCGTTGGAGCACGCTGAAACAACAGGTTCGTCCCCGCCGCGAACGGAGAGGAGACGGACACAGATGCGGACATGGAGCCTTTCTCTCCCGTCAAATCCACAAGGCACCGGGACAGTTTCACAATTTCATCGTCCTTCATTAGGCAGTGGTTTCGGGACCCGGGCCTAGTGCAAGGTGTCCGCATCAGCTCTCAGGTGCATCATCTCATGCAAGTCAAGGCTGTGTTGAAGCTTTGCCCGGAGGAAGCGAGGAGGAGGAGGAGGTATTCAAGACACCAACGTTACCGACTCCCGGGCCTTGGAAAGAGGTTGGCGCGAATTTGAGGCGGAGGGAGGAAGATGAGGATGATCAGTTTGCTAGAGCCCTTCGACCCAGAGGCTTGGGAAATCAAGGCTCCATCTCTCACATGGAGTGCTTGGATGCTCATTTCCTCCAACATGATCCCACATTAAGTCCATCAAAAATGAACAACAGTTAACTGGTAGCCCACCCCTCCTGGATCCCCGTACAAAACAAAATCAGCACTTTCCTTCCACCCACCCAAATGAGAGTAAAATGCAGGTAATGGAGACCTTGCTGAGTGATCAACTGGAGACAATCTGTTGCTTGCTTCACGTTCCCCAAATATCACGTGGAACAACATCAGCGACGTGACAGCAGTAGAGTGCCAGTAAGGCGTAGCGGCAGCAGCATCAGCAGGCAAGGGGCAGAAGCCTAATGGGTGACCTCTGGCAATCTTTATTTACCACCTCACCAACGCATGCAATGCAGGGCACACAACCAACACACAGAGACCAGCTTAAGATCATGGTGCACGACTATTTGCGTCTCACACCGATGTTTTTGGAAGTGTTTCCGGAACGCAATAGACTTCTGGTAATCCCGAAAATGGACAATGGCCAGAGCTCCGCTCGCCACGCCAGAGGTGTTGTCCTGCCAGACAGCCAGCTCATATCTGAGCGGGTGGAGACACTTCAGCATCAGCAGGAGGAGTCATTACAGACAAACGCAACCGTGCCAACCAAGATAGTGGTGACGTTTGACTTCATCAGAGATGAATCAGGCCTATCCTGATTGATGGATGTGGCCCCAATTGCCGAGGTCACCAATTAGTTGCCAGTCTACTTCACATTCCCTCTTTAAACAGAAATGGTCCCTTGATAATTTTTTTTTAAAAATGGTCATTTCTTACTGCAATTTTTTTTTATTCTCTTTTCCCAACAGTTCATTTTGCTGGTTTTGGCTGTGAGGGAGGCTGTAAAAGACACCAAGGTTTTCCTGACAACACATATTCCTTTAACTCACTTTATCTTTGAATTTTTCGCATTGGTCAATGGTTGTTGTAGGTCAAGTTGGCTGTGAGATAGCAGCTATAATATGGTCCTTTGGAACAGAAATGGGGTGGCTTTGTTTAAAGTGCATTTCTCCCTCACAATTTTAATAGTGCCTGAGAAGTCATATTTATAATTTTTTTTGGTGGCGATGTTGCAGTGAAGATACAGCAATAATCCTGTCCTTTGGAATAACAGAAATGGTGGCTTCTAATGGCATTTCTCCCTCACAGAGACACAAGAATTTTTAACAGTGCTGAGAAGTCATTTTTATAATTTTTTGGGTCATCTGGCTTTGAAATAGCAGCAAGTACTACAGGTCCTACTATAAAAATTTTTTAGTTTCTAATAGACGATTTTTCTTCACAATTGTCCAAAGTGGCTCCATGGGTCCATGTTTTAATTTTGGGGCATTTTTTGCTGTGACATGCAGCTAACTACAGATCCTATTATAAAAAAATAAAATGTTGTTTTTCTAACAGACATTTGTTCCCCCTTCACAATTGTCCAAATGTGGCTCAGGGTCATCTTTGACTTTTGGGGGGGGGGCTTTATTTCTGTGACATGCAGCTATACCTACAGGTCCTATTATAAAAAAAAAATGTTGTTTCTAACAGACATTTGTTTCTGTCACAATTGTGAAAAGTGGCTCATGGGCATGTTTTAGAATTTTTTGGGGGCATTTGCTGTGGACACCGCAGCTATAATACGTACAGGTCCTATTATAAAAAAAAAAATGTTGTTTTCAAACAGAACAATTTGTTCTTCACAATTGGTCCAAGATGCTCAAGGTTGAAGTGCTGTCAGAAACAGGAATAGGTAGGACACAGTAATCTGACACATATTGCAAAATGACTTGTTTTCTGCAAGATCATTTACATAGCTAATCAATCCTGTATTGACAACCAACCATTTAATAAAAATTTATAAAAGAAAAAACAAAGACATGGTGTGATTCCATCCTATTTTAAAATGTTGTATTTTCCCTCGAATCAAACTACTAAAAAACTCCATTACAAAAAGCTGGTAAAAAGAATTCCTCTGAATTGTACAAGGAGGTAATAGGAAAACTTGACCAGGAGAGGTTTAGGTTATTCAGAGGAACAAGGAGTAGTGGAGCACGGACAGAGAAAACAAATACAGAGACAATTTTCTCCAGAACGTTGAGTAAAATGAGAAAAAGAATGCCAAGAAAAAGGGCAATCCGGGGTGAAGAGGAGCGTTAACCCAGGGTAATTTATTTCCAAGTGAAGCTCAATTGGTCCGCACTCTTACTGAGGGGCAAGATCGCTACCGACCAGATATATGTTCCAGTGAAACTAAAATGGTGGTTTGAAAGACTCCTTTTTTCTGGGTCACATTTTATCGGGGTCCATGCAGGTTTGGGGCTCATGCCTGTGCCCAGGACAGTATAGTAAATGTCCAGTGAAACAAAAAATGGTGGTTGAAAGATCCTTTTTCCGGCATTTTTAATCGGGGGGTCATGCGGGTTTGGGGTCTGCTGGGGCCCGGGGCAGGTTAGCAATTTTTTTTTTTTTCCCCCCCCAAAATTTTTTGAAATAAAATGGGGGTTTTAAAAGACTCCTTTTTCCGGCATTTTTTAAAAAATTCTGGGGGTCATGTGGTTTTTGGGGCTATGCTGCGTTCCGGACGGGATTTTCAATGTCCATTCAAGTAAAATGATGGTTTTAAATTTCAACGCCTTCTGGCACTTTTTATTTGGGGGGGTCATCCGGGGTTTAAAAGGTCATGTGGGGTGCAAGCGGGGATAGTGAAAGGTCTGTGATTTTTTTTTTTGTGGCTTTTATAACCTAAGTGGTTGCCTAAGATGTTAATTTACCATTTGACTGTTGTGGGTGTTAATTCCCGCTTTCCAGCCCTGTTTGGGGGTAAGATTGAAGGTGTTGTTTCTTCCCAGACTTTTTTAAGGCTCGATCATAATCTCCCTCAACCCCGAATATTTTTCGAGTGGGCGGCTACGACCATCGACCGATGTCGATGGCCAAAAGAATGCTCAACACTACAAAAAAACCAAAGAAAGAAGTTTATAAGTACTGCACCAACCAAAAAATTTAAAAACTAGTAATGCAAAAATAAATCTTTAATGATTCCTAAAAAATTCAATGAATCAAGAAAGGGACTAAAAATTTCCCTTGAAAAGATGGACATGAAAATTTAAAAAAGAGTTATTTTACATGAGAGGATACATTTTAACCAAATAACAACATGTGGTCACACTACCCCAACCTGCAATTTTTCCCAATGTAAGTTTTGGTTATGCTATGTCCGGATGAAAGTTCCAAAAAAGGGATCACCCCACTTACAACTGTACTTAGGTTTTACAACAAAAAAGTCATGTTTGGTCTTTTTCTACACGACTAGAGTACAGGTTTAAGAAAGCCCAAATTTTATGTCTTTCCCCAAAACAAAAAATTGTTGTCCGCTTAAAATTTTGCTAAATTCTTTAAAACTTGGGCCTTAAAACCTACCCATGTTGGAATAAAGGCTCTGAAAAGTGAACCAGTTGAGTTATCCCTGAGTGCCCTGTTACCACCTCAAAAAAGATGCAATAATAGTTCCAAACACTTTTGGTTGCGAAGGAAATATCAATTTCTTTCTTTTTGAGGAGTGACAGTATTTGGATAATTTCACTGGCAAATTAAAGGAGTATCACAATCACATTGGTTAGCTTTAAACATGTAGATAGAGGTTAATAAAAATTATTACCAATTTAATTGATGTTCTGATTTTGCTTCCTTTCAAAGTCAGAGAAGTTCTTATCTCCTGCTTGTTTACATAAGGTTTCTTGTAGATTACCTAACACTGCTCTAGCCAAATGGTGATGTGTGTTTTATCAGTAGCATAAGAGCTTGTTGATCTTTCTTACTGAAAAACTTTAACTCTTTAGAGCTTATTGGCATATTGTACTATACAAAAATATGAAAATATCAAGAACCAGGAAAACCAATGGCTCATCTGTAAATATAAAAAATAAACAAATGCCCAAAACATCAATGAACACAAAAGAGCAGACCACAGTACAGATGAGGTTTCATGAACATGAACATTGAGATCAGACCTCAGTCAAGTGACACATATTTTGGAATTTACTTTCTAGTTAAGAAAGCAGTAGGAAGAGGATTTTATATATATAGTCTGTACTATGTATTGTTTTCTAAGAGGGAGACTGTAGTATTGATTGCAATAGTAACGTATTATGAGCAGATCTGGATATGTATCCAGAGTGATACTGAATTCACTGTGAATTCTTTGGATGCCTAAATATGTTCTACCTGCAAGTCATTGACTTTCTGCTGGTTTGCCAAGTAGGAACAGCCAGCAGATTTCTTTTTTTTTTCTTTCTTTTTTTTTTAGCTTTTTAAAATAAGTAAAGGTTTATTTAAGTGTAAGTGTTGCCAGGTATTGGTATATGGTTATTTTTTCAGTCATTCTGACATTTTATAGAATGCTATCTATCATTTGCTCATCTAGTATTATGTAAACTTTATATATCCAACATAGGTTTTAGACATTCTCTATGCACCTATTCAATTGTAAGTTGAATTGTAAAAATTTTAAGAATTGTAAATTGTAAGTTGATGGGCATTAAGGTCCAACAGAATGTGAAAGATTTTTGTGATGGTATTAGTTAAGACTCTTCCTTAGGAGGACCTTTGAGTCTCAAGATGTTCCTTCTATCTTCATGTTCCTAATTTTCCACAGTGGGGGCTCCTATTAAGGTTTTTGAATTTTGCTAGAATGTTCTTTTAATCATTCACATTCCAGAGCACACATCTTAGACAAAATATTGTTTCTAGATAGCATTAGGGTAGATTTATATAAATATTCTACTTCTAAAGCAATTAAATGAATTGTAGTTACCAAAGCAAATTTGTTTGTTAGTCTCTCATTAGTGAATTGCATTGTTTTATGTCTAAATTCTTTTGAATATTCTTTAGTCTTAATTTAGAGAAATGTCATTAAAGTGGCTGTTCGATCAGGAAAAAGCGGTATCCAAATTACTTGCAAGGGAACAGGAACATCAAAGAAGACACAAAGCTGCAGTTCTTACTTTAGCAAATTCAGACTTGCCATTTATTGATATGATGCCATGTGATGTGTTAGTGTTACATGTTAATGTATAGCCAGACAATTCTTCCCCGTGAAAAAAAACAACTCTGTTTTAAAGAAGAATTAGCTTTCAAGAACATGTGCGGTAGCTGCTTTAGTGATTGACTGGTAGAGGTCAACTGTAAGGTTATTTTCAGAAAATTGTTTTTGACCCCTGCAAAATAGTTTCCATACTGCATATTTTTTGGTAAAAAATATGGTACATAGGAGACAACATCCTTTATTTTTTTATATTTTTAAATGAAAAAATAGCATATAAAAACTGGCTTTCTTTCTTTAAACAAAAGTGTGAATGGATCCCAGTTGGAGGAAAAACATTTTTGGAGAATTGTAATATAAGACTTATTTTCTATTTATATAAAAAGCTTTCTATATATTACGTTTTTATCTTGCTCTACATTTAACATTCAAACTGTATTTAAAATAGTTGCTAGCTAAAATCTGAAGCAATATGTACTTTAATAAGCTCATTATTAACAATAAAATATTGTGTAATAAAATGTGCTAATTAAAGCTAGTGCAGATAGTCTTAATATATTTAGCATGCTAGCTCTCAGTATAGTCCACTATGTATGAACCAATTAAGCAGTGTGCAGAGTTTTCTAAGTAATTCTGGCATGAAAAAGCACCATCTGGCCCTCC
This sequence comes from Phyllomedusa bahiana, assembly GCA_025379985.1. Classification (NCBI taxonomy): domain Eukaryota; kingdom Metazoa; phylum Chordata; class Amphibia; order Anura; family Hylidae; genus Phyllomedusa; species Phyllomedusa bahiana. Next base: position 36,704 of record JAODAL010029872.1, on the reverse strand, counting down.
TTCCACAAGCTTGCAGTAATCAAGTAAAGTATCCACTGATCACACTATATTATGTGAAGATATTATGTACTTCTGGCAACAGAACCTCTAACTACTTAAACTTAAGTCACTAATTAAAATCAGCTACATAATGTTGGGATTAGATGTTTTTCTAAACATCAGTAAATTTATCTTCAGACAAATCATTGATACAAGATGTCACTTTCAAAGCAATGATGCAGTTAAGGAACATTTAGCAAGTGTCTTGCATCATCTATTTTCATAAGTTTGAACAAAGCAAGGTTACCTTGCAAACTGAAGGGTAGTCCTGGTCAAAAAGCTATTACAGATCTGTTTGTTTTTTCAGTCATGGGCTTTCTGTAAAATACAAAAATACATAAGACATTTTACTTAAAAAAAAATAATAATACATTCATGTTAATACAGTTATTTGTATGACCGCTTTTGAGTAACCTGAAGCAGTATGTGTGCCAGTGGAGCAATGAACGATCTTTGGAATCATGCCTACAATTTTATCTGATGTCAAATAGGGATGAGCGAGCAAATCAGCTTAGAGCATAGAGCAGGGTGAGCTGGGTGTGCGACGTCATGACTGTGATGTGTATGGTTGTCATTGGCTGGAAAAATCACATAACCTCGTTTTGCATAGCACAGCGGTTCCTGTTCATCATCAGTGTTTCAGTGTCTCTTACTAGAGCAGGATTTGTGCTAGATCTCTCTCAATACAGCTCAGCTCAGAGACACAGTTCTCTTTATTCATACAGACAACTATGCTTTTAGCTGTGAACATTAGAACATAGGTAGATTAGAGAATTTCAGCTCTTAGTTAGTTAGACAGAGGCTTTTAAAGAAGGATCTAGCACTGTACACGTGGGGGTAGGAGGGGTTTCGGGCGAACACAGACAGACAGGCAGGCAGCTTTTGAAGGAGAGTGTATATTGTGCAGCCCAGACTCTGCTTTGAACCTGCATTGAAATGGCTTTTTTTTTTTTACCCGTTTTGGCCACACCACCCCGCACCTGAGGTGAAAATAGTACCTTTTATTCTGTGCAGCCAGTTTTGTTCAAAGGGCCCAACTTGTAAATTACATTAGGCTACAGAAATGTTCTAGTAACTGCTGTTGTATTTCATTGGTGCAAAACCCACCTTTTATATCTGTATACATTTTAAATAGGTGTTTTTCCCTTTGGTGGAGCCCAGTTTTGATCAAAGACCCACCTTGTACTTTATATTAGGATACAGAAAATTTTTAGTAATTGAGGTGTATTTCATAGGTGCAAAACCAACCTTTTATTATCCGTTAATAAATTTTAAATAGCTGTATTTCACTTTGGGGGTGGCCTTGTTTTTATCAAAGACCCACCTCGTACTTTTTATTTGGTACAGAATTTTTCTAGTAATTGCAGATGTATTCATAGGTGCAAAACCCACCTTTTATTATCCATATAAATTTTATATAGGTGTTTTTCACTTTGGCGCAGCCCATTTTTGATCAAAGACACATCTTGAACTTATATCAGGATACAGAAATTTGCTTGTAATTGCAGGTGTATTTCATAAGTGCAAAACCCACCTTTTATTATCCGTATAAATTTTAAATAGGTGTTTTTCACTTTGGCGCAGCCCAGATTTGATCAAAGACCCACCTCGTACTTATATTAGGATACAGAAATTTGCTAGTAATTGCAGGTATATTTCATAGGTGCAAAACCTACCTTTTATTATACCGTATAAATTTTAAATAGCTGTATTTCACTTTGGCGCGGCCCAGTTTTGATCAAAGACCCATCTTGTACTTACATTAGGATACAGAAATTTGCTAGAAATTGCAGATGTATTTCATAGGTGCAAAACCCACCTTTCATTAGCCGTATAAATTTTAAATAGGTGTTTTTCACTTTGGTGCAGCCCATTTTTGTTCAAAGATCCACCTTCTACTTATCTTAGGATACAGAAATTTGCTAATAATTGCAGGTTAAATTTTATAGGTGCAAAAACCCACCCTTTTATTTTTGTATAAATTTTAATTAGGTGTTTTTCACTTTGGCGCAGCTCAGTTTTGACCAAAGACCCACTTTGTACTTATATTAGGATACAGAAATTTGCTAGTAATTGCAGGTGTATTTCATAGGTGCAAAACCCGCCTTTTATTATCCATATAACATTTAAATAGCTGTATTTCACTTTGGTGCAGCCCCGTTTTTTTGGGTTTAAAAGAGCCACCTTGTACTTAAATTTTGAATAGAGAATGTTGTGGCAACTGTGTTGTATTTCATTGGTGCAAAACTTTTTTTAATAATTTAAACCCACTTTTATTATTGTATAACATTTAATAGCGTATTTCTTGGTGCGGCCCAGTTTTTTTTTCAAAGACCACTTGTACTTAAATTTTGAATTTCAAAAATTTGTGGTAATGCTGTTGTTTCTTTTTTTCCGTATTCAAACACTTATTAACAAGATCATGAGAAATACAGTTAAAAAATTGCACGAGGTTACAATATGTCTTAAATAGTACATTACAAAAGGACGGCAAGCATTATTTTAAGATGGAATCCCCAAGAAAGCCAAAACGTGGGGCCCCCAATATTGTGGGAAAGCAGAGGAAGGGTAAAAATGAGAAGGGAAAAGAGGGGGAAGAAAGGAAAAAAAAAAGGGGGGGGAAGGACGGGCAGAAAGAAAGTGAAGGAAGGAAAAGGAAAAGAAAGAGAGAAGGGGAGAAAAAAATAAAAACACAAGCACAAGGGGGATCAAGGGGGAAAAGGAAAGAGAGCGGTTCATTTTTGGGGTTTACCATCTTACAACTTGGGCCCCAAAAATGAAGGGCCTTTTTCCCCTGAAGGGGGATTCATTCGAAAAGCCCCCAGGGCCGGGGGCCCCAACCCCTTAGGCCCCCCATTTAAAGGCCCCTTCAGGTCCCGGGCGTTGTCAGGGGAAAAAAACCCCTCTGTGCGGGACCAAATTTAAATTTATCAAGTTTCACGACCAAAGGCAACATAGCCCCAACGTGGTTTCCCGGGGGGCCCACCAAAAAACCCTAAAATTTTACGATAGAGGGGGGGGGGGTTTTAGGGTGGCAAGTCCCTAAAAAATTTTTCTCCGCAAAAAACCAAAGAAGGTCCCACCTAAAGAACGGGTTTAAATTTAAAGTACCCTGAACCACAAAAAGAGTTTCCCGTCCTCCCAAAACTAAGCAGTTTCTGACTTATAACGAAAAAAAAGGGAATCAGTCCGGGAATTTCCTCAAAGCGCTGGAGCGCATAAACCCTCCCAAATCCAGTCCGTCATAGGGGGGGCAGGAGATGACACCCAGGGGTCTGGGGATAAATATTTGGCCCCCCAAAAAGGGAAAGGAAGACCAGGGGGGTGGGATTTTAGAAGAGCAGGGGGGAGGGGAAATTTGTAAAAACAGAAAGGACAGAAGCAGGGCATTTTTGGGAACCTTTAACCCCCCGGGTGTTTTCTGTGGATCAAAATAAGCACCCCCCCCCAAAAAAGGTTGAAAAAAAACCCGAACAACCCACCAGCGTGATTTAAAATGGCCCCCTTTCCCCTTTTCCTGCACCCCCAAAGACCCGGGGGGGACCAGGGAAATTGAAAGAATTAAGCGCGGGGGGACACGGTCCCAATCTTTTTGATAATTTTTAAAATTTTAAACTCCGGGGCCCCTTGAGGAAAAGGGAGGATTGTGGGCCAGCTAAAAAACCCCGGAAAAAGGTCAGCTCTCAAAAGAAAGTCTGGTTGAATTCTCTCTCCCGTACTCTAAAAGGGGAAGCTTATCGAGTCCTAGAGTCAATCAAAAAGTTATATAAGCAGAGGGGAGCCCCGCCTTTGGGAGTTTTTCGTCCCAAAACACCACAACTAAAAAAGTGGTTGGGGGTCCCTGCCCCCCAAAAACTTCCTCCACTTTGAATGGGAATTACTGCCGATTGGGTTAATAGTGGAACCTGGGGAAAATGGGGCTGTTTTTATTCTCTCCCCCCGGTTTTCATTCCCCTCAGAGCCCCGGGGGTGACCACCTGGTCCAGGACAGATGCGGGCCCCCCAGACCCCAGCAACCGGGCAAGCGCCACAGCTAGGTATTCGGGGTTTGGGGGGTTTTTGCCCACCCAGCGGGATAAGGGGCCCCCCCCCAACGTGAAAACCCCAATTTTGGGAAGTTTATGCTCGAAAAAATCCACCACAGGGGGTGTGGATGATCAAAGGCCCCCGGGCGAGTAGACCTTAGATAGTACCGAAGGCGGGGAAGCCGGGGGAAATGCGGGGAAAACGGGAAGCCCCTACATTAAGTCCTCTGAAAAAAACACCCCGATTTTAGAAAATTCCCCCCCGGGGAAAAGGCTTTTCCAGCGTTCTCACCGCCACTGGGGCCCAAAGGTAGTGGGCCCCTGAAATTTGGGTTTGCGCGGGGCCCCCCATAGTTTTGGGCCTAAAAACCAAAAGTGGATTCGTTTTTCTTTTTTCTCCCCCGCACCCCCCAAAATTTGGGGGTTTTTAAGGTCCCGCAAAGTTTTTGAAGAAGGTTCTGGGGTGCAGGAAAGGGATTGTTTGGAAAAAGATACAACGGGCTTTGGAAATTTTTCTTTTTTTCATGAGGGCCAAACCGTCCTAGCCACGAAAAATCTTTTTTGTCCCTTTTTGAGGGGCCCTTTTTAAATTTTTCTGGCAAACAGATGGGCAAAATTGGGGGGTCAAATACTCTGTCAGTTCGAGTTCATGTAAAAACTCCGGGGTTTATTTAAAGAAGAATATGAACCCGGAGAGAGGGGGAAAAACAGTCTTTTATTTGGGGGAAGGGGGGTAAACCCGGGGTATATTCAAAAACCCTGGCTGCACTTTTTGCCAATTTATTTGTTTGGGTTTCTATAAAAGGGTGTATTCTTTTTCCCGATCCCCCAATTGGGTGCCGGGGGGGCAAGCAGGAAAGGTTTCCCCCAGGTAGGGAAAAAAATCGTCAGGGGAAAGCTGAAAATTTAAAAATGGTGGGAACCCCCCCCCGGATCCCCCTACACTGGGGGTCATTACGCAACGCTGTAGCAGGTGTTACATGGCCAAAGGGGTATAGAGGTTTTGGGAAGGAAGGGGGGGAGCCCTGCCTGGTGCCATTACCCAAACGGTTTGAGGTGTGGGGCAAAAAACTCCCTTTTACCCTCATGGGTTGGGGTGCGTTGTACAGGGCAAAAACCCCCCCCGCATCTCCGGGTGACCCAAAACCCCCAGCCCCCACCCCAAAAAAACCCAAAGCGACTCTATAAAGGCCTTCTCCCGGTTGAGTGACAGGAGGGAAAGGCCCTGAGTGTTGAGTAGGTGACGTTTGGGGGATCGGGAAAAAGGGGTTTTAAAACGTGTTGTCCCTCGCCTCTCTGGAAAGGGGAGAAAACCCCCCCTGTCCTGGTGGGATAAAAGTCCCCAAGCAAAGGGGGGCAAACCGTTCGGAGCATTTTTTGGGGAAGTTTTTGCGTCCGTTTTTGATCAAAAGAATGGGACGGAAGTCCCCCGGCATTGGGATGGGTCCTTTTTCCCCCTTTAGAGTTTTTCCACAATTTTGAACCCGCAAAAAAAGCCGGATCCCAAAGGGGGGAAATCCCGCGGACAAAAAACCCCTTGAAAGCACGGAAAGGGAGGGGGAAAGAAAGCTCCCGTTTTTAAGCACTTTATAAAAAAAGGCTGTATAGCCATCTGGACCCGGGGGGCTTGCCAAAAGGGGGGGCTTTATAGGGTGCCAGCAAAAACCCCCTTAAAAGAACGGTGGGCCCCCAGAGAGGCGAGGGGTTCCCGTGGGAGGGGGGGGGGGTTTCTGTCCTGGCTAAGTTTGGGAAAAAGGGTGGGGTCCCCCCAGGGCATCAGGGGGGGGAGTTTATACAGCCTTTTGAATTGGGTAAACCCGGTGGAAAAAAAAAAAAACCCGCCCCCCCAAAAATATCCTCCCCCCCCGTTTTTTTTTCCCCCCCCATGGACCAACCCCGTTTTCCCCTAAAAAACCCAATAGGGTTTGATAGCTGGGAATACAACGCTTTTCCCTTCTATCCCTGAGGGCCCCGGGGTAAAAAATTTGCCCGGTTTTTTTGGGACCCCGGGATAAAAAAAGTGGCGCCCCCAAAATGTCTATAAACCCTTTTGCCCATGCTCCATGAGTGGAGAATGTCAGACGGGTCGGACAAAGGGTCTCAGTTCCCGCTCCCCACCCCCATGTTTTTTGGGAAAACCTCCAGGGGCGCTAAACGCGTCAAAAGGTGTTGGGCTTTTGCGGGGCCCTTCCCCCTTGAGCGCACCCCCATGTTTGATTTTAATGTCCCCCTAAGGGACCATTTTAGGGGGCCCCCCACTGGATTGGGGAGGAGTCCCCTCCCAAGAGTGCGCTGAAAAAAAGATAAACCTCCCCCCCGGGGGTTGTAAATTGACAGGCCCAGCGAAAATCAGACCAAAAAAGGGGGGGATCATTAAATTTTCCCGGAAGGGCCGGGGGGGTATAGGAGGGGAGCCAAGGCGAAATGAAAAAAGGGGCCGGGGGTTTCCCAGTGGAGGCATTGCCCACCCCAGGCTGACCACCCACAGTGGGGGAATGGGAAAGTTTTTTTTTGGCTAAAAAAAATGATTTTTTGTGTACGAAATTTTGGGGGAAGGTGTTGAAAAATTTGTCTCGGTCCCAAGGGGTGCCGCAGTTTCCCCCGGGCCACTAGCTTTATTTTCCCTGGAGCAGGTTCTTGAATTTATTAACGCCCTTTTTAGGCAATCGGGAAAAGCTTCCGGGCGGGGGTTCCAACAGGGGGGGGTTTTAAAAACCCGATTTAGGTCCCCCCCCCCAAAACCCAATTTTCACCTGGGAAAAATGGGGAGGAGGGGTCCAACGTTCTGGTCAGGAAAAAGTCAACTGACCCCGAATTTTGGGGGCATACACCCTTTTCCAATGTGTTAAAAAGTCCCTGGGGGGCTATTTTAACGAATTTTGGCTCTGGCATCAGCAAACCCAGAAAATTTTCAGAATCACCACAGGGGGGGGATTAAGGGAAAAAAGATGGCCCCTCCCCCGACTTTAGAGGATGAGTGCTATTTTGGCCCCAGTTTGGGGGAAAAAAACGGGGAACGATTTAAAATGTTTTATGAGAGGGAGAAGATGGTTTCTTGGAGGAATACTAATGCGATCTCTGTTTGTGCAAATGATTTAAAATTGCGACCTCTTTTTTTGGGGGGGAAAAAAATCCCTTAAACATTAAGGGACGTAAGGGGCACTCGTCATGTCCGGGGCTAGCAAAAAAAGACCTAAACTCCCAAACCCCCCAAAATTTTGCGAGCCGGGGGTCCCGGCGGCCGCCACGAGCCCAAAAACAAAAAAAAAAAACAAAAAACCCAAAAAACAGGGCATGAACGAAAGGGTGGCAAAAACGGGCGGAGGAAAATAATTTCAGGAAATTGTAACTGCAAAAAACCCCTTTGGGGTCCCCCAAAAGGGGCCCAAAATACAAGGGGGTTTTCCTTTTCCGAGGGGAGGGCAGGTAGTTAAGCCCAACCCCAGTTAAAAAATTTAAAACAATCAGCAAAGGAGGAAAAAGGATTACGCCCCACGAGAAGCCCACAGTGCGCAAGCCTCCAGAGAGGTCTGAACAAAGAGCGCTTGATGGGGGCCCCCCCTTTAAACCCGGGACAAAACCCCACAAAAAAACCGGTCCAGGCAGGAGCTAGGCGATAACTCCTTTTGCAACAACCCGGAGAAAAATTTCCGGGGAAAGGGAAGTCCCGGGGGAAGCGACCCCCCCAAAAAAAAAAGAAAAAACAATACCCCCAAAAAAAGAAAAAGTGTCATCGGGGGCAGGGGGGTATAACTAGTTTTGGGAGCTTTTACGTTGACCTTCGACATCGGTCGATGGTCGTTGGGTGGGCCATCATCGACAAGATATTGGGATAGTGAGTGGTCGATTAAAAAGCGAGGGCCCATTAAAGCCCTAGGGGGAAGGAGGAAACCCAACCCTTATTTTCCCACCCAAACAGGGTGGAGAAGCTGGAATTAACACCCCACAAATTTAAATTGGATACGTGTTTAAAATTTAGGCAACACACTTAGGTTAAAAAAGCCACAGAAAAAAAATCACAGACCATTCACTATCCCTGTTTGCACCACAGCTTGGGCCCCCTTTTAAACCGGGCATCACCCAAAAATTTTAAAAAAAGTGCCAAAAGGGGCAGTTTTGTTTTAAAAACCATTTTTTTATTAAAAATGGACTTGAATACCCCTGCCCTGGAACGCGGCATGGGGCCCCAAAAACCAGCATGACCCCCGGGATTTAAATAGTCCCGGAAAAAAAAAGGGAGTCTTTTAACCCACATTTTAGTTGAATGGACATTGGGGCTAAAACCTGTCCTGGACCGCGTTGCCCATTAAACCTGCCCGGGAACCCCAAAATTTAAAAAATTTGGGGAAAAAAGGGGGCTTTTGGAAACCCCCCATTTTTTAGTTTGTTCCCTGGTTTTTAACTTTTAATCTGCCCTTTTAAACGCCGAAGGGCCATTAAAACCTGCTTGACCCACAAAAATTAAAAAGTGCCGGAAATGGGGAGTTCTTTCAACCACCATTTTAGTTTCCTGGCCCATTTTACTGTCCCGGGCCGGGGTTTAGCGCTTGCCCCCCCATATAAAGGTGGGGAAACCCAAATGAGTTCATTTGGGAAAATACTGGTGGTTAACGTTTCCTTTTTCCCCAGGTCCCCTTTTTCTTGGCATTCTTTTTCTTTTTTACTAAAACGTGCTGGGGGGAAATTGTCTCTGAAATTTTTGTTTTTCGGGCCCGTCCCTCCTTTACTCCATGCCTCTGAAAAACCTAATTGGTCAAGTTTTTCCTATACCTCCCTTTTTAAAATTTTCAGGGGAATTTTTTTTACCAGCTATTTTGTACATGCAATTTTTTTTATTTATTTTAAAATTTTAGAAAAAAAATTTTTTAAAATGGGGAGGGAAATCCCCACCATGTCTTTGTTTCTTTTTTTTTTAATTGTATTAATGGGTTGTTCAACGGGGATTGATAGCTATGTTAAAGATCTTGAAAAAAAAAAAAGTCATTTTGCAATATGGCCCATTAACAGTTTTTCCCTACCTATTCCTGTTTCGACAGCACCTTTCCCCCTTTTGAGCCCCTTGACAATTGTAAAGGGAAAAAAATGTTGTTAGAAAAAAACATGTTTTTTTAATAGGCCCTGTAGTAAAAGCTGCATTTCAAAGAAAAAATCCCCCCAAAAAAATTAAAACCCTCCCCCTTTAAAGGGCCACTTTGGACAATTTTTTGAAGAAAAAAATGTCTGTTAGAAAAAAACTTTTTTTTTTTAAAAATTAGGACATGTAGTATAGCTGCTTTTCAAAGCAAAATGCCCCCCAAAATTCAAAGAGATAAACCTTGACCCATTTTGGGAAACAATTGTGAAGAAAAAATGTCTGTTAGAAAAAAAAAAATTTTTTTTATAATAGGACTGTAGTATTGTTCATTTAAAAAGAAAAAATTGCCCCCAAAATTCAAAGAATTGCCCTTTTTGAGCCATTTTGGGGACAATTGTGAAAAAACAAATGTCTGTTAGAAACAACTTTTTTTTTTTTTAAATAGGGCCCTTTGTGTATTGTTGCTTTTTCCCAAAAGGAGCAGGGCCCCAAAAAATTTAAAAATGTTCCCGGGCCAAACTTTTAAAAATTGTGAGGGAGAAATGCCACTTGGGAAAGCCAAAATTTTCTTTTCCAAAGGCCCATGATTATTGCTGAACTCACAGTACATGACCCCAAAAAATTACCAAATGATTCCTTTCCCCACCCTATTAAAAATTGTGGGGAAAAAATTCCATTTAAAAAGCCACATTTTTTTCCAAAAGGGGGACCATAAATTTTTGGGCTGTATCTCACGGGTACAGGGCCCAAAAAAAATTAAAATATGACTTCTCAGCCCTTTTTAAAAATTTGGGGGAGGGAAGAAAATCCCCACTTAAAAGCCACATTTCTTTTTCCAAGGGGACCATAATTTTGGGGCTGTATCTCCCAAAAAACATGCCCTCAAAAGGTTGACAATGGGGAAAACTTCTAAAGAAAAAGTGGGGGTAAATGGAATACGGTTTTTTGTCATGAAACCTTGCTGTCTTTTACAGTCTCCTCACACCCAAAACCCAAAGCAAAAATGAACTTTTGGGGGAAAAGAAAATAAAAATTGCAGTAAGAAATGATCATTTTAAAAAAAAATTTTTCAAGGGGGACCATTTCTTTTTAAAGGGGAATGTGAAGTAGACCGGAACTAATGGGTTTGCCCTGGCCCTTTGGGGGCCCCCCCAACATAAATCAGAGATCCGGGCCTGGTTTCTTTTCTTGTGAAATTTAAAACAAATAAAATTTTATCTGTGGAAAGCCGGATGCTTTTTGTCTGTAATGCTCCTCCCAGCTGTGCGGGAAGGCCCCCCGCCAGATTTGGGGTTTGGTGCGGGGGAAAGGAAAACCCCTCAAAGGGGGGGCCAAAAGGCGAGTTTGGGCCCCATTCGTCATTTTGGTTTCCCAAAAAGTCTATTGGGCCCGGGGAACACATAAAAAAACCCATCGGTGTTGGAGACCCCCGTTAGTGTGCCCCCATGTCTTAAGCTGGTTCTGTGTGTGGATGTGTGCCTGCATTGCATGCTTTTGGTGATGTGGTAAATAAAGATTCCAGAGGTCCCCCATTAGGTTTGCCACCTTCCCTTTGCTGCTCCCTGCTCCCGCAAACGGTTTACTTGGCCCCTTTTCTGCTGTACGCGCTGATTTTTGTTCCCCGTGACTTTTTGGGGAACGGGGAAGCAGAGAAAAAAGAGGGTCCCCAGTTGTTCAATCAGAAAGGTCTCCTTTTCCCTCCCATTTTACTCTCTTTTGGGTGGGGGGGAAGGAAAGTGCGAGTTTTTTTTTGTCCCGGGGACCCAGGAGGGGCCCAAACCCAGAAAATGTTTTTTTTTGTTTGGCCCTTAATGCAAAGGATCATGTTGGAGGAAATGGAGTTTCCAAAGAAACTCATGTGGGGAGATGGAGCCTTGTTTTCCCCAACCCTCTGGGTCGGGGGAACTAGCAAACTATTTTTCCCTCATCTTCCTCCTCCGCCTAAAAATTGGCCCCAAACCTTTTTCCCAAGGCAGGGGATGTCGGTAACGTGGGTTTTGTTGGGGAATACCCCCCTTCCTCCTCCCCCCTCCGCTGCCCCCCGGCACAGCTTCAACCACCCTTTGGGAATTCCGGGAGATGTTTGCACCCTGAGAGCTGAGGGCCCCAAACCTTTGCATAGTCTGGCCCCCGAAACTCCCTTAATAAAGGGCCCCGTTAAAATTTGGTGAAAACTGTGGGCCTTGTGGATTTGAACGGAGAAAAAGGCTCCGTGTCCGCACCCTTTTGTCCGTCCCCCTCCCCGTCGCGGGCGGGACCTTTTGGGTTTCCCGAGTTTTCCAACGATCGTTCCAGAATAAGTTCCCCAAACAATGCTCATGTGAAAAAGGGGCATTGTCCGCACTGACCTTTTTGGTGGCTTTTAAAAAACCCCGGGCCAAGGAGGGTTTGCGGAAGCTCTTTCACCTCCCTCCACTCTCGGTGGCTAAAACCACCCCGAGGTCCCTTTTTACCGTGCTTGTCGGGGCCATGTGTCCCCTTCGTATTTGGTAAGGGGCATTGGTGCTCCCACAATTTGGAGCATTTTTTGAAGGGGGGGTTTTTCCCAGCGTGTTGCCAGGAAAAAAATTTGAGACGGTTGAGGGGGAGGCCGAGCTAAAGTTTGAACGCACCCGGGGCCGGGGACGGAGCGGGTAGCGAACGGGGGGAAGGCAAAAATTTGACTTCGAGCCTTCCTCAGCAGGCAGCCCGCCCCGGGGTTTAGTCTTTAAAAATTTCGGGACAAGGTTCATGACTTGTGCCAGGCAAGGGATTGCTCAGTCTCCGATTTTAAAAGGGCCCCCGGCCGGGCAGTTTTTGCCCCTTATCGCCCACCCCCTTTGCCTGGCACATGGTTTTTGGGCCCACCCCACCAGCCCCCTGGGTTCTCGTTGGGAAAAGCCGTCCACAGCTCCGGGACCTTTTTGTGTGGAGGGGTTTTTAAAAAGACAGATTTAATTTTTAAACCCGGGCCCCTGGGTTTCTCGGGGGACGTGGTCCCACCGGGGGCCCTTTGGGGGGAAAAAGAACCCCCCACCATCCCCTGGGGTTTTGAAGGTTTTTGCCCCGAGACGAGAGCCCCCGTCACCCCAAAGGGGGCCCATCCCCCCAGCTCCCCCCAGGAGTGTCCCCAAAAGATATAGGGGCCCTTTGGGCCCCGTGCTTACTAGCCCTTGGGGTTCGGTGGTTGAGGGACTTTTTGGGACACAGATGCACAAAAACGCGCTTGAAATTTTAGAGGGAACGTGGCTGGTCGGGGGGCCAAGGGGACGGTTTTTCGGGCCCAAAGGGGAAAATCCCTTGCTCGGCATTGGAAATTGGGGGGGCCAAGGAAAAAGGGGCCTTTTGAGGTGGGGGAAAACCCTTTCTTTCCTTTCAGCCCGGAAAGGCAACATTTCCAAGGCCCAAAAAGCCGGGGAAATCCCGACTTCAGGCTTTGGGCTTTGGGGGGGTTTTGGTTTTTTGGGTTTTTTTAAAAAAAAAAGGGTGTTTTTTTGCCCCCAAAAACCTGGAAGAAAAAGGCGGGGCTGCTAGACGGGCCGCTGAAACGGCGTGGAAGGTCTTTCAAATGGCGGAAGGGAAGGGGTAGGATGGGTTCTGGTGGTGCTGGTGGAAACCCAGGCGACGGGGAGGCTGAACCCGGAGGCGGGACCCCTGATCAGGGACTTGAGAGCCCAGGGTCGGGTTTGGGAAAAGGGGGTTGGGTTTGGGGCGGAGGGGGAAAGGGGGGGGCGGGGGAAAGGGGGTTTTTTTTTTGGACTTTTGGTTTTGGGGGCCCCTTTTTTTTGGCCCAAGTGTTGCCTCCATTTCAAACATGAAATTCGTTTGCATTTTGAAAGGGACATGTTGGTGGTGGTTAACCCCCCAAAGGTTTTTGGGCCTCTACTTATGCGTTTCCCGGCATAGGCGGCTTTATGCCCTTTGCTGGGGGGGAATCAGGGGGCCTTGGTCAAAAGAAGGCCCGGGTTGAGGGGGATCCTGGAATTTTTTGGGACGGGGGATAAGCGAGGAGCGGGGTTTGCGCTGCCCCGTGGCTGGCGGGTTTTCATTTAAAGCGGATTTCCTGCAAACCCCGCCCTCCCTTTTTTGAGGGGAAAAACCCGTACTGCCCTTTTCCCCATGTTTCCCCCTCTTTCCAGTGATAAAAGTGTCGCAAGCAAATTTTTCTGAAAAGACCACGTTGGATCCGCAAATGTCGTCACTCATCTTAAACACAGGTGATTGGTTGTCGTGACTTTTCTGCATCCGGGAAAGCTGCGGGCTAAAAGCAAGAGGGCTGCAAGGCGGTTGCCGACCCCCCCAAAGGATTTTTGCGTTTTGCCCCGGTTTCCCTTTCCCCCTCTGAGGGCCCATCAGAAAACCTGGGCTTTTCAGAGCGAAAAAAAATCATCCTTTTTGGGGCCTTTTGGATCTTTTAACATGCCTTCTGACCCCAACCGCATTTTTCATAAAAAGGGGGTTTCAAAAAATGGATTATCCACGTGGGGGGGGTACACGAGTTGACTTTTGGGCTGTTTTCAAGTTGGCGGTTGTGGTGATGCTGATAACGACTTTGTGGCAGTGACGGGGGAGGACGAGGAGGAAAAGGTCTGCGGGATGCGGGGTTTGCATTAACCATGAAAGGGCAGATTTGGGGGCGGGTGTTCGTTACTGAGATTCACAGGGCCCTGACCCGCCCATGACAGGCCTGACGGTTTCCCGCAAATGATGGGTCCCGCTGGCTTTCGTTTTTGTCGCCCGACTGGGAAAGGGCACCTTCTCTTTCCTTTTTCCTCCCTGTCCTACCCCCCTCTTTTTGCTTACCACCTGAATTTTTGCTCCTATTCAGAAATATAAAAATTTGAGAAGGTATGGAAAAGTTTTGGAAAAATCCCCTTATTAAAAGGGCGGAAATCAAAAGCTATTCTCAAATCCCTCAAATCAAAAACAAAATTGCTGGGTTTAAAAAATAACTGCAAAGTTGATCTATCCCAAACAAAAATGGCCTGGCCCAAAATGAAAAAAAAAAATGTATCTGAAATGTATTCGGAATTTAAAACAAGTTTTTTTTTGGCACCTATCAATTCACCTGTGGGGACTTTAAAATTTTCTGTTTTTCAAAAATTTTAAATGCAAAGTAGATCTTTTCAACAAAGTGGCCTGCGCTAAAGTGGGGAAAAAAACGATCTAAAAAGTATTAGGATAATAAAAGGTATTTTTTTGGGAACCCATCAAATTTACCTGGGTGACTTTCAAAATTGCTGTATTCAAATTTAATGAAAAATTTGATTATCAAAAAAAGCTGGCCTGCGCCCAAAATGAAAAAACACGTATTGAAATGTATTCGGATAAAAAAAGGTATTTTTGGCACCCTTTCAATTCACCTGTGGGACTACAAAATTGCTGGATTTCAAAATTTAAAGCAAAATAGAAACTTCAACAAAGCGGGGGCCCGCGGCCCCAAAATAAAAAAACACGTATCTGAAATGTATTCGATAATAAGTTAAATTTTTGGCACCTATCAATTCACCTGTGGTGACTTTAAAATTTTTTCTGTTTTTCCAAAATTTAAAATGCAAAAGGGGCCTCAAGAACAAAGCTTTTAGTGCGGGGAAAATCCCAAAAAAAACGTATCTGTTATGTATTCGTACAATACAAGAATTTTTTTTTTGGCACCTTTCAATTAAACCTTTTGGTGACCCTTTTAAATTTTCCGGGGTTCAAATTTTAAATGCAAACTGCCTCAATGAACAAAGCTGTAGTGCGCCAAAATTTAAAAAACCGTATTGTTTTTGGGATTCGTAAATACAAAGATATTTTTTTGGGACCCTTTTAATTCACCCCGTGGGGGAATTTTAAATTTTGGAAATTTAAATTTAAGTGCAAGCTGCCTCCCAAAGAACAAAGGGTGTAGTGGCCCCAAAAATCAAAAAAACCGTATCTGTTATATATTGTTTTAAAAACAAGGTTTTTTTGGCACCCCTTTTAATTCCCTGTGGTACTATAAAAAATTTATGGGGTTCAGTTTTTTTGGGGCAAACTGCCTTTAAAAGAACAAAGCGGGAGTGGCCCAAAATTTAAAAAAAACACGTATTTGTTTTGGTTTTTGTATAATCAAAATATTTTTTGGCAAACCTTTTAATTTTTAACCCGTGGTGACTTAAAAAATTGGTGGATTTAATTTAAGTGGGAAGCTGCCTTTAATGAACAAAGTGTTTGTGCGCCAAAAATCCCAAAAAAAATGTATTGTTATTTTATTCGAAAAAATAAGAAAATTTTTGGCCCCCTTTTTTAAATTTTCCCCGTTGGGGATTTTAAAAAATTTCTGGATTCAAATTTAAGGGGCAAAGGGGGTTTTATCAACAACGGTTTGAATGGGCAAAATTGAAAATAAAACTCTCTGAAATGTTACTTAAATAAAAGTGGGGTTTGCACCTAAAATGAGCCTGGGGTTAACCCAGAAAAAATTTTGTTTTCCTTAAGTTTTAGGGCTGCCCAAAATTTTTGGAAATATTTCATTTGAAAAGTGAAAAAAATAAAAAATAATAAAGCTATTGCAGTGCAATGTCTACACTAAGCCCCTTTGGTTTAACTTTAAACCAGTAAATTTTTTATAGAGGTTGTCTGTGTTTGCCAGCGGGGGGCCCCCTCTCCCCCCCCTGATTTTACAGCGTAGATGGGTCCTTTAAAATTCTCTACCTAACCCACATGAAAACTTCCAATTTTTCTAAACTAACTAAATTGTAAGGATCCCAGCTAAAAGTTTGAGGTTTTTTGTGAAGAAATAGAATAATTTTTGCTGGGCTGTTTGGACACAAGCAGGGGGCGCCGTCCCTTTGCTCTTTAAAACGCTTTAGGGCAAATGAAAGGCTGAAAAAAGGGAAAAGCTGTTCTATGTTAAAAAAAGATGGTATGTGATTTTTTTCCCGCCAATCGCAACCCCTAACATTCAGGGCATGGGCGTCGCACACACAATTTCACCAAAGCTCTAATCTGTAAAGCTGATTTGTGGCCCCAAAATGACAGGGAAAAGGCGGAAAATGGCGCGGGTTTTTAATAGATGATGCACAGATTTTAACCTTTAAAATTTTCGCAAAGTTTTAAAAAATTTTTGAAACAACATAAAAACTGTGGGGTATTTCAAATTTTTTCGATAATAAATCGCTCAACACTAGGAATAAACCACCAAAGAAAAAAAGCAAAAAGAAACGACTTGGGGCCGGGGAATTCAACTAAAAGGTAAAACAGAAAACAAAGTCCCACCCCACATTGGAGGGGTTGGTAGGCCTCTTTTTTTAAATCCGCCCTTTATCAGGGGGATCGTGCTTTTCCGAAGAGTCCGGGAACTCTACTTTGTAAGCGGAAAAAGCCGGGGGGTCATCAAAAACAGGTCATCGGTGATGGCTTCCCCTCTCGTTTGGGTTTGGGTGTCCGGGGTTTCCTCGGGCAACGTGGGAAATTTGGGGGGTGAGAGGTGACCAGCTGAGAGCTCCAAACCCCGGTGGTTGTCCAGGAAATTGGGGGCTTAGCCAATTTAAAGGGGGGCGAAAAACAGCTTTTCTGGGGGCCCTTTAGGGAGAGACACTTCCGGCAAGCTCAAGGTTTTTTAAAAACAAAACAGTTGGCAAATTCCCCCCAAACGAGAAAGGTGAGTATTCTGTCAGGTGTTTAATTGGGAGCGAGAAAAGGAAATTTCCCCCCCGGGAGGGTATGTTCTTAATTGGAGAGGAAAGACCCGGAGGGGGGTTTTTTTGCTGCCCTCATGCGCGGGGTTTCGGGGTGGCAAGTCCTGGGGGAAAGGGCCCCGCTGGAAACCCCCCGAAAATCGATCCGCTGATCAACCCGGGTTTGCGCCCTAAAATTTTTCTTTGATGGTAAAATGATGGATTTCCCGCAGATGACATCCTTCGGGGGTTTGGAAACCCCTTTTCTTTTGGAAGGGGGGCGCTCTATGGGTCTATCGAATTCCAAAAAAGGGCCCTTCTGGGCGTCCAGGAAACGATTTTTAAACAGCTTTGTTAAGTGGTTTTTGAGGTCGGGGGGTTGACTGAAGGGTAGTCCCCGCAAACCCCCACAATTATTTTCGGGGGACTGCGGTACTTTTGGTGTCCATAGGTTTGGGTTAAATTTTCAGGTGTTGGGAGGACCCGCTCCTTTAGAGGAACTGCCCAAAGGGTGGTGGAAAGAGATTAGATGTTGCTCCTGGTTTTTTTTCCAAATCGGTGTTCCCTAAAACCCGGAGGTCAGCCACATCAGATTGGGGCCCGGGGAAAGGGCCTGTTCCCGGGCCCCTGCACGTCCCTGCCAGGAACTGCAAATCCCCTTTCGTCGGTTTGGGAAAAAAAGGGGAAGAGCCCTAAGCT
The DNA here is from genome assembly GCA_025379985.1 of Phyllomedusa bahiana. Taxonomy (NCBI): domain Eukaryota; kingdom Metazoa; phylum Chordata; class Amphibia; order Anura; family Hylidae; genus Phyllomedusa; species Phyllomedusa bahiana. The sequence continues at coordinate 19,245 of JAODAL010029872.1, read as the reverse complement.
CCGGGTGAGTCTCTAAGGCCCTTTAAATGCCCTCTTCAGGTGGGGTGGGGGTCCCGGGTGCTGGGTCAAGGGAGACTCCGGTGGCCCCCGGGTAGGAAGGAGGGGGTAGACTCTTTTTCCCCGGGGGAATGCTGGGGGGGTCACAGCCCCCATGGAGGGGGTTAGGGTGGTCGCCCATGGGGCATCATTTCCCCGGAGGGTAACCAAACCTTGTTTGCAAGGGGCCCCGCGAGGGACCCGGAAAGGGGTCAGGGCCGGGGGGAGGGGCCCCCCCCTTTTTCGGCCCCGCCACCACCCCCAAACCAAAAACCCCACCCCCGGCACGCGGGCCCAGGGCCAGGGCTACCCCCGCATGGGGGATCCGGGGGGGCAGCACGTCGAGTCCATGGTGTTCCAAATGGGAATTTTTAAGGGTGGGTTTGGGGTTTAATTTTTTGGATGGGGGTCCGGGGGTTTTTCCCGGCCCCTCACCCGCCTGTTGTTAAAACCTGACCCGCCCGGGCGGCCCTGAAATAGTGTCCCCCCCTTTTCCTTGTCTCAGAGGGGGCCCCTTGAATTGTCCCCTGGGTTTCCTTGGCAAGAAAAGGGGGGTTCAGGATTGGTTTTTTGGTGGTCCCCGGGGATATAACCCGGAAATTTTTTAAAAATGGTAATTTTCCCCCCGCCCCCCCGCCCCTCTGATTCAAAGGGGGGAAGATTGGGCTTTCCCGGGGTGTTCCCCCGTTTTGCCCGGGCCCCCCAGCGGCCCAAATTTTGGGAGAGGGGCATTCAGGGGAGAGCATGTCCCAAGTCCCCTCAGCTGGGCAGGAGAGACCGGCCTAGGAAGAGCTGAAGCTCCGGCGGCACCACTCGGAGCCACATGACAGTCCGCCCCACTCACCGGTGTCCCGGCCCGTCCGCATGACGGGGCGGCTTCAGAGGACAGTTGTCAGGATCCCAGCCCGCACTGACCTGACCGGATCGCAGCTGCAGCGCCGCTCCGTTGTGGGTGGTGCTCCATGTGTGTCTGCGCCGGGGATCCACGCCGGGGTCCACACGAGGCCAGGTCTGCCTGCTCCGCATCTCCGGATCTCGGGGCCGACGGCAGGGAAGCCGGGTCCTTGCGGGGTGTCAAGCCTTCCGGCACTGGAGGTGGCAGGTTAGTAGGCGGCAGCGCCGCAGCGTCGGAGCTCGCAGTGCGCCCACATGCTCCCTCGGCTGTAATGTAAGATGGCGCCGGCAGCTCCTGGGCGCGGGAAGAGGCTCCACTCTCCTCTAGGTTCTGAAGAGGGGTGAAAAAGTTGGAGATCGGCAGCCCCATCATATCAGCAGGAGTCCCATGCACCTGGGCTGCCTTTTTATTCCGATTTTGGCCCATTTTGATGAAATAAATAAATGATGAGAGCAAGTCTCTGGATGAGCCCCTGCAGCACACGTCCTCTCTCCTACATAGCAAACTCCGCCCCCCCACTGCTGTTGTATTTCATTGGTGCAAAACCCACCTTTTATTATCCATATAACATTTAAAAAGCTGTATTTCACTTTGGTGCGGCCCAGTTTTGTTCAAAGAGCTACCTTGTACTTAAATTTGAATACAGAAATTTTGTGGTAACTGCTGTTGTATTTCGTTGGTACAAAACCCACCTTTTATTATCTGTATAATATTTAAATAGCTGTATTTCACTTTGGTGCGGCCCATTTTTGTTCAAAGAGCCACCTTGTACTTAAATTTGAATACAGAAATTTTGTGGTAACTGCTGTTGTATTTCATTGGTGCAAAACCCACCTTTTCTTACCCGTATAACATAGAAATAGCTGTATTGCACTTTGGTTCGCCCCAGTTTTTTTCAAATAGCCACCTTGAAATTTAAAATTTTGGGAAATACAGAAATTTTGTAGTTAGTTGGTGTATTTCATTGGTGCAAAAACCACCGTTTGTTACCCCTAAAATTTTAAATAGCTGTTTTGCACGTGGTGCCACCTTGTTTTTTTCAAATAGCCACGTTGTACGACAATTCTGATAAAAAAATTTTTCTAGCAATGTTCCTCGTTTGCCCATTGGCTGCAAAAAACGCAATTTCTCATCCGTGTAACTTCATGAATAGTTTTTATTGTGCTCGGTGAATCTCAGTTTGGCGCAGATAGTGCAATTGTTGATATTTTGTTAAAAAAACTATCAATTTCCTAATCCTACGGGAGTTGTAAATCCTTGGGACTGAAGTAATAACACTGTTGATTTTGTCTTATGGTTTTTTCCACCGACCGCATTTCACAGGTATTATCTAGAAAGAATTCAGTTTCTAATACTATTTGGCTGTAGGAAATTAGAGGATTTAAGAATAGCTGTGATTTGCCGTCTTTCAATAAGAGACTGTCAAAACTCTTTCCATACCTTCTTAAATTTTTATCTTTCTGGACATGGAGCGAAATGCAGGTGGTAAGCCGGCAAAGAGGGGGGTAGGACATGGAGGTAGAGGTACGAAGAAGGGGCTCCTTTCCCGTGCTGGCGACAACACGCAAGCCAGCGGACGTCCGGTTGCAGGACCGTCAGCCTGTCATCGCGTGGTCAGGGCCCTGTGAGTCTCAGTAATGAACAGCATCGCCAATCTGTTCTTTAGTGTTTAATGCAACCTGCATCCAGCAGTCTTACCTCCTCGTCCTCCCAGTCACGGCCACAAATATCGTCATCATCATCGTCAGCATTTGTCCAACATGAAGCGAAGGCAGCCCAAATGTCAACTCGTGTATCCACCACTGTGGATAATCCATTTTCTGAAGACATCTTTGATGACAAAATACGTTTGGGGTCAGAAGGCATTTCCAAAGATCAATAGGCCAAAAAGGATGATTTTGTCTGCTCTGACGCCCAATCACTGATTATATACTCATCATGCAATGCACCTTTATTATTGAACACACAGGTTATACCTTCGCTGCAGGTCCCCACCTGCTATTCAATATGCCTCCAATATTAGTGCTAATAGTGTATATACAACGGTATGCTTCCGTAATAAAACGTATAAATTTTATTCAAATCTTACATAAAATTTGAATGTCCAGTGTAACAGGGTTTCCCCACTTTCACTTTCACACTTCGCATGGGAGATTCCGTCCGGAGTGGACTTGTTGCATCCAGCATCCGTGCTGTGTGAGCCTTCCTCAACACCTCACCTCTCAAACAGCGCTACGTCTCGCTAGAGATGCTGGATGCAACAAGTCCACTCTGGACGGAATCTCCCATGCGACTACGCAGAGTAAAGGAGATACTCCAATGAACCACCAGGTTTAATGTTTAAATGATTATATAATAAATAGAAAGTGAAGTGTGGAACCTGTTTACACTGGACAAATTTAAATTTTATGTAAGATTGAATAAAATTTATACTTTTATTACGGAAGCATACCGTGTATATATACCATTAGCACTAATATTGGAGGCCCAATCACGATGCCATCAGAGGAGGAGAAGGGAACGTCAATCGCAAAAATCCCGGGCCCGGTCGGCAACGCCTTGCAGTGCCTGTTGCTTGTAGCCCGCAGCTCCAGGATGCAGAATGTCAGGACGAGGAATTCACCTGTGTTGATGATGATGACGACATTGCGGATCCAACGTGGTCTTTTCAGCAAAATTTGCTTGCGAGCGCTTCATCACTGGACGAGGAGGAAGACGATGCGGTAGTGTCAGTATGGCTCCCGCCTCAAACAGGGAGAGGGCGGTCGCACAAGTCTGTTGAGATTATTCCGCCAGCCACGATCAGCGGAAACACCGCTCCTCGCTTATCGCCGCCGAAAAGGTCCAGGACCTCTCAAGCCTGGCCTTTTTCGAGCAAGCCTCTGATTCACTCAGCGATGTCATATGCCGCCTTTGCCGTAAACGCATCAGTAGAGGCAAGAATCTTAGGTGTTTAACCACCACCCACATGTCTAGTCACATGCAGCGAATGCATGAGTTGAAATGGAGGGAACACTTGGCCAAAAAAGGCCACACCGATGCCTGGGGCTTCCAACACTGTCACACCCTCTGTCTCCGCACCTCCTCCTCCGCCACCACCAAGCGTTCCTCAGCTGCCCATGTCTCTCAGAGTCATGATCAGGGATCAGCCTCCGCTTCAGCCTCCACCGTCGCCCGAGTACCACCAGCAACACCAGAGACCCATCCTACCCCTTCTCCTTCCACCAGTTTGACGACCTGCATGCCATAAAGCGGCCAGTCTAGCAGCCAGCCTTCTGTCTACCAGCGATCGTTGGACACTCTGAAACATCAGGTCCCACCAGCGACGGAGGAGAAGGACACAGATGCGGACACGGAGCCTTTCTCTCCGTCGAATCCAGAAGGCCCGACAGTTTTCACAATTTTATCGGTCTTCATTAGCAGGGTTTCGGGTCCAGGGCTATTGCAAGGCGGAGCCTAAGCTCACAGGTTGCATCATCGGAGGCACTTCACGGCTGGGATGAAGCTGTGCCGGAGGAATCGGAGGAGGAGGATGAGTTATTCCTGGACACCGACGTTACCGACGTCCCTGCCTTGGAAAGAGGTTGGCACAAATGTGAGGCGGAGGAGGAAGATGAGGAAGATCAGTTTGCTAGTGCCCCTCGACCCAGGGGCTTGGGAAATCAAGGCTTCATCTCTCACATGAGTGCTTGGATGCTCCATTTCCTCCAACATGATCCTCGCATTAAGGCCATCAAAATGAACAACAGTAACTGGGTGGCCACCCTCCTCGATCCCTGATACAAAGCAAAACTCAGCACTTTCCTTCCACCCACCCAAATAGAGAGTAAAATGCAGGAAATGGAGACCGTGCTGATTGATCAACTGGAGACATCTTTGCGTCATGCTGTCATGTTCTTCAATGTCACGATTGGAACAACGTCAGCAAACGTGATAGGCAGTAGAGTGCCAATGTAGCCGTAGCAGAGCAGCAGCAGCAGCATTAGTGGCAGAAGTGAGTAATGGTAAACCTCTGGCATTCCTTTATTACCACCGCTCCAACTCATGAATGCTTTAGTGCACACAATCCAACACACATAGATTGGCTTAAGATCATGGCGGTGCACGATATCTGCGTCTCAACACCGGTGTATTTTGTAAGTGTTTCCGGACCCAATCGACTTCTGGGATGACCAAAATGGATGAATAGTCCCAAGCTCGCTGCCACGCCAAAATATGTGTTGTCCTGCCCAGCACCAGCGGCATTATATCTGAGTGGGACCTTCACACAAAACCATCCCGGCTTCCACAGATAATGTGGATCGTTTGACTTTACAACATGATGATATCAAGCTAAGAATCTCTGATGATTGATGGATGGCCACCTAATTGCCAGGTCCACGGATTAGTTGCCTTCTTACTTCACATTCCTCTTCAGAAAAAGAAATGTCCACTGAAACTTTTTTTTTTTAAATGATCACTTTTCTTACTGCAATTTTTTTTATTCTCAGTTCCAAAAGTTAAATTTTTTGCTGAGTTTTTGCGTTGAGGGGAGACTGTAAAAGACCACCAAGTTGCATGAAAAAAATGTATTTCCAATTTACACACTTAACTTTATAATTTCTCGCCTTGTCATGTTTTGGGGTCATGTTGCTGTGAGATACATCTATAATCATGGTCCCTATTGAACAGAAATGTGGCATCTATGTGGCATTTCTCCTCCCAAATTTTTTGAATTTTGGGGCATGTATGCTTAAATGCAGCTAAACTACAGGTCCTAATCTAAAAAAATGTGGTTTCTAACGACATTTGTTCTTCACGAATTGTCAGAGATTGGTCCAATGGGTCATGTTTTTGAATTTTTGGGGGCATGTTCTTTTGAAAATGCATGAGCTATACTACAGGTCCTATTTCCTAAAAAATGTGATTTTTTTTTTTCTAACAGACATTTGTTTTTCTTCACGATTTTCAAGAGTGGCCTCAAGGGTCATGTTTTTTAGGGAATTTTTTGGGGCATGTTGCTGTGAAATGCATCTATACTACAGGTCCTATTCTAAAAAATGTGGTTTCTAACAGACATTTGTTCTTCACAATTGTCAAGAGTGGCTCAAGGATGATGGTGCTGTCAAAAAATAGGACACTGTTATGGAACACATATTGCAAAAATACTTGTTTTTTGCTAAAGACTCTTTAACATAGCTATGCAATCCCTGTAGTGAGACAACCTATATAATACAATTTAAAAAAATAGAAAAAAGACGAGGCTGGGATTCCATCCCTAAAAATGGTAGTTGGAAGACTTTTTTTTCCGCGACTTTTTAAATCTGTGGGTCAGACTAGGTTTAAGTGGTCCATGCTGCGTTCCAGACATGGATAATCAATGTCCAGTTCCAGTAAATGATGGTTCAAATCATACTGCCTTCTTTCACTTTTTAATTTGTGGTCATTCAGGTTTAAGGGTCTTGTCTGTGGTACAAGAACAGGGAAAGTGAAAGGTCTGTGACTTTTTTTCTGTTACTTTTATAACCTAAAAGGTGTTGCCTAAGAGTAGCATATTTACTGTTGTGGATTTAATTCCAGCTTCTCCAACCCTGTCTAGTGTTAGAATGAAGTTTGTTCCTTCCCATAGACTTTAATGTCATCGGAGATAATCTATTATCGACTAGCGATATCGCATAAAAATGACGATATCGACTATCGATCCGATGATGATAGTTGACGCATTCGCTCATCACTAATGTCTCCTTTAGTAGTAATTTTTCACGTTTTCAAGAAATTTGCAACACTGATATTTTTAAAGATCAGTTCAATTCTGATGTGACTTTCAGGGGCCTGTATGTTAGATACCCCAAAAATGACTTCGTCTAAGAAACAACAAGCCTTAAAGTATTCAAAATAGCATTTTTGGTAAGTATTATTAACCCATTAGGAGTTATTCACAGAAATTAAAGCAAAGATGCAGGTGAAATTTAAAATTTCACTTTTTTTGGAGATTTTTCAATATTTAATCCAATATTCCCTGGAACATGGGAGATGTGACCATGGAAAATGCAACTTAAAATTAAATACCATTCCCCCAATTTTGCCAATTATCTGGAGATATCCCATTATTTCCCTAGTGGCACATTTAGCTCAACCGATAAGCACAGACTAGTAGAAGCACCTACCCGACTTTGCGGTCTCATTTTCAATATGATTTTATTTAGGCACCATGTCAGGTTTGCGGACCCCCTAAGGTGCTAAAACTTAATAAACTACAAAGACCCCATATTGGAAACTACACCCCTTAGGAAACATATCCAGGGATGCAGTGAGTATATCAACACCACAGGTGTTTCACAATTTTTTTTAGTGTTAGGCTATGAAAATCAAAACTTTATTCTTTTTTTTCCATCAATAGGTAATTTTAGCTTAAAATGTTTCATTTTTACAAGGAATCCTGGAAAAAAAGCATCCAAAGTTTTTTAACAATTTCTTCTAAGTTTGGCAATACCCTATATGTGGGTATAAACTGCTGTTTGGGTGCATGGCAAGGAATACAAGGGAGAGAGCTCTATTTGGCTTTTGGAACCATAATTTTTGGTGGGGTACCATGTTCGCATTTGCAAAGACACTACAAGTACCAGAACAGGTGAACCTTCCAAAGTTGCCCCCATTTTTGGATCAACACCACCCCTCATGGATCCTCATCTATGGTGTATTGTGCATATTTGGTACCTAGGTGTTCCATAGTTTTTTTATCATTGGGCCACTAAAATGGGGGGAAGCAATTTTTCATCATTGTTTTTTGGGCTTCATTTTTTATAGCGTTCACTGTGTGACATAAATGACATGATAACTTTACTATATGGGTTGGTACTATTACAAGAAAATTTATTTTATATAGGTTTTTACTGTATATTTTATTACTTTTCCAAAATAGAAATGTGTTTAGAAAAAACAGTGCTTTTATGTTGTCATATTCTGAGAGCCATAACTTTTTTTATTTTTCTGTGTACGCAGCTGTGTAGGGGCTTGTTTTTTTTTTGCGGGATGTTGTGATTTTTTATTGTTATCATTATGAGGTTCATATGATACTTTTTATTAAGTTTTTTGTGAGGCATTTTGAACAAAATACAGCAATTCTGGTAGTGTTTTTTATATTTATTTTTTACAGCGGTTACCATGCGGTATAAAAGACATACTACTTTTACTCAGCAGGTTGATACAATTACAGCGATACCCAAATTGTATTTTTCTATGTTTAACGTTTGTACTGATATCAATTTTGGAGGGACAAATCTTTTTAATCCGTTTTAAATCTGTTTTTTTTAAGGCTGGGTAGAGAAAATACTGCAATCCAATAGTGGTTTTTTATTTTCTTAACTTTTACAACAGCGCTCACCGTGTAGTATACATGACAAGTTCATTTTACTTTGTGGGTCGAGATGATTACGGTGATACCGTATACCAATTTATATATATTTTTTTATGTTGAAGTGCTTTAAAAAAAAAGAAGTGTTTTATTGTGTAAAACAATATTTATGCATCTTTATATTCCAATAGCCATAACTTTTTAATTTTTCCACATACAGAGCTGTGTAAAGTCTTTTTCTTTGCGAGATGAACTGACCTTTTAAATGGCACCATCTTAGCATTTATATGAGTTTTTGAATGCTTTTTATTACATTTTATGTGCTGCAGGATGAACAAAAATCGCAATTCTGTGATTGTTTTTTTTATTTTTTTACGGCGTTCACCGTGTGGATTAATTAACATGACAGATTTATTGGGTAGGTCGTTAAGCGACACACAAATATGTGTACTTTATTTATTTTTTATCTTGTTTTGAGGCGATTGGCGCTTGTAATGGAGAGAAGGGCGGTGTACATGTATTGATTTTATTTTTTGTGTTTGTGTTCTACTGTTTTTTCACTTTTTTCAATAAACACTACATCCGGGAACTGCGTTTTAGAGTCCGAAGATCCCCGGGATAAAATGCTTTTGTCCAGGGGCGTTAACCGCCAAACCACCTAGATGTATGCATATGTCCAAGGTCGTTAAGGGGTTAAACCAAGAGCAAGAGCTAGATAGAAGATTATATGGGGTGGGAATAAAGTAGAGATGATTGGTATAACTATATGTTTTTACACGGGAGGAGGAAGTGGAGGGTTGGAATCAGTAAAGGTTTGGGGGTCACTAGACAAAAAAGCGGGAGGAAAAGAGTAAGGCTGTGAGGTCCTCATATTTTGCCCTCTTCCTAAACTATCCTAAAGTCATGCAAAGAAAAGGACTGAGAATGTGACTCCTCATACTGAAAAAGATCAAAAACCTGGGTTATACTTGTCTCTGGCTGATCAAACCTGGGTAGCTAAGATTTCTGGTAAATCTCAATTTCTATTACATCATTTAGAAAACAGTTACATAAAAATTTTTAACCTGTGAAAATTTTTAAAAAATTTTCAATTCTGCTGCAGTTTTCCCCACACAACTTGAAATTTTAATTGACAATTTAAACCCTTTTTCAAATTTTTATTTAAATCATCACAATAAGGGTGCTTTCACACACATTTTTTGACACGCTTTTTGGTGCTTTTTTTGTGCCGGAAGGCACAGCAATTAATGCTGTACATTGCTGCACTCAAAAAATGCATCAAAAACGCACCGTGTGAAAGCACCTTTAGTTCAATGCACCTCAATGGGCTACAAAGCACATACCTCAATGAACAAACCAACCCAAAAGAAGAAAAAATTCACACTTTTATTACAGCTGTCCCTTTTGCCGGGGACAACAAAAAAAATGTAGTACAGATGTAACAGAGTAGCAAAGCTGCACTATCACGGCTTTCTGTGTTAACCTGTTTTAGATCACAAACAAAAGCCATTCCAAAAAAACACTGAAAAAGGTGAGTTAAGGTCCTATGCTGTGATATCATGGTGTGTTATCTGTCACATTAATCTTTACTACATCCGTGTGTCATTTATTAGAAAAAAAGGGTTAGTTTGATGAGCCAAAAGGTGGTTTTGCTACAGGATCAGTAAATATAAACCCCAACAAGAAAACATAAATACAATTTCTCAATGTATTATAATGATAATCTACACTCACCAGCCACTTTATTAGGTACACCTGTCCAACTGCTCGTTAACACTAATTTCTAATAGCCAATCACATGGGGGCAACTCAGTGCATTAGGCAAGAGACATGGCAAGACAATCTCCTGCAGTTAAAAACCGAGCATCATATGGGGGAAAAAGGGATTTGAGGCCTTTGAACGGGCATGGTTTTTTTGGTGCCAAAGGGTGGTTCCTAGATTTCAGAAAACTGCTATCTCCTGGGTTTTTTCACGCACAACCATCTCGGGGTTTACAGAAAGGGTCCAAAAAGAAAAAACATCCATGAGCGGCATCCGTGGGGGAAATGCCTTGTTATCCCAAAGGGGTCAAAGGGAATGGGCAGACTTTTTCGGCTGAAGAAAGGCAACGGGGGGGATCAAAACCCACCCGTTAAAACCCAAAGGGTACAGAAGAGCATCTCTAACGCACAGTACGGCGAATTTTGGGGCAATGGGCTACACACAGAAGACCACACCGGTTCCACTCCTTTCAGCTAAGAACAAAACTGAGGCTCCAATTTGCCCAAGCTCATCAAATTGGGACATAAAGTTGGGAAAAAAGTTGCCGGTCTGATATCCCCCATTTCTGCTCGACATTCGGGTGGAGGGGGCAGAAAATTTGGGGTCAACAACATGAAACTGGATCCATCCTGCCTTTTTATCAACGGTTTAGGCTGGTGGTGGTGGTGTCATGGTTGGGAATATTTCTTGGCACTCTTTGGGCCCCTTGGACCAATTCAGATCGTTAAACCCTTTTGGAATCTATGCCACGAAGAATTGAGGCAGTTCGAAGGAAAAAGGGGGTCCAACCCTTACTACATGGTTACCTAATAAATGGCCGTGAGTGTATATTTATATAGCGCCAACATATTCTGCGCATTTTTCTATTTAGAGGGTATAATACATCAAGGGAAACAAATTTTCACAATAAAAAGCTATTACAGATCAACCGGGGTATGGGGGCCTGCCCCCAAGAGTTTACAATCTATTGGGATTTATTTTAGACAAAGGGGAGAAGTGCTCATTTTACAATGGTCCACCTTTTTACAAAAATATGGGGTAGGTACCAAAAAGGGGATGAACCTGCCACGCACAACGATATAGATAATCCCTTGAATGCCCAAGTCCAGGATGATGAAAAGTTTTACAGAAATTGGGGGGCTAAATTTTAGGACTTGGTAAGCCTGCCTAAAAAATGAGTTTTCAAGTGCTCTTGAAACTATGAAGGTTGTGAGTGTGCCTGACACATGGGTAACTTTTCCGAAAACCCGGGGAGCAGCAGTCAAAAACAGGACGGCATGGGATCAGAAGAGAGATGTGTAATTTATATCATCAGCAGACGCAGAGAGCAGAAGGTTGGTAGAAGAGAAAGGGAGGGGAAAGTAGGGGGAAGCAGCACTGGATAGCTTTAAAGGGTGAGAGTGGAGTTTAGTTGATCCTTACTGAATAGCAACCAATCATACTGACACAGGGGAGAGTATTGTATAGCGGCGGAAAGAAAGATGACCCGGGGCTGCATTTAATAGATCGGAGAGGGGGGATTTACAAGAGGGGGACCATAAGTAAGGTGTTAAGTAATCAAAAAAAGAAAAGACAACAGTAAGATCTGGGTTGTTTCCACAGTAGATGGTTCTGGAATGTTCTTGAGGTCAGGGGACAGGGGTGGGGAGTGATGGGTTAGGAGTGAAGGACAGATCAGAACTAGTATAAACCCCCAAACAGGGCCTCTCCTAGGGGTTATGGGGTACCACCATGAGACAGAAATAGGGGAAGGGGTTTTTTAGAAAAGGGGGGATGACTAGAAAGTTCAGTTTTTTTGAGGTTTTTTTTTAGTAGAAAGGAAAAAGATGTCACAACAGCGGACAGCACTGGGGTTTTTTGTAGGAGAGTAGGGCTGATTACGGGGGGAGGGGTATAATTGGGTGCATCACATAGAGGGGAAAAGAAGCCAATCTCTAATGGGTTTTTCCAATTGGGCTGCATAATTGAAAGAGGGGAGGGGCCTTTAAAAGGACCCCTGAGGAACCCCAATGTGAAGGAAAGTAGGAGTAGAAACCCAAAATGAACCTGAAGGAGCAGTCAGAGATAGGATAAATGGATCCTGGATGCCGATGGCACGAGCATGCTAGGAGGAGATTTTGATCGCAGGCAAAAACTCAGAAGATCCAGGAAAGCAACAATGATATTGCCCTGAGATTTTGCTGTCAGGAGATCATTTGAAACTTTGCTAGAGCAGTTTTTTTTTTGGATTTAAAAGGTCGAAAAACCCCGATTGCAGACATCAATGAAGAGTCGCAAGGATAAACGGGTTAGGCGAGAGTAACCAAGCGTTCCAGGATTTTAGAATGAAAGGGAGGGTTAGAGACTGGGCGGTAGTTAAAAAAAGGGGGGAAAGGGGGCCAAGAGGGCTTTTTTTTGTAAAGGGGTTAAAGGGGCGTGTTTAAAGGCAGATGGAAAAAATCCCCGTGAAAGAGAGAGGTTGAAGATTGCAGTTAGGGGAAGAGGACAGCTGGAAAAAAACTGGACAAGGGGAGGGAATGGGGTCACTAAGCAGAGGGGGGCGGCAGACAGGAAAAGTCTGGACCTTTTTTCTGTATCGGGGCAAGAGCGAGAAAGGGTAGAGGAGTGAATGAGGACAGGGTTTTTTTTGTTGCGAAATTTAAAAACAATGTTTTGCCGGAACTGTCGATTTTTGTTTTCAAGTGAGTTGCCGTCTTCACACAAAGATCATGACCGGGCCTGAGCTTTGGGCCTGAGGAGGGAGTAGAAGGTGTTGAACAGACGTTTAGGGTTGTTGTGTACTGAAGAGATGAGGGAGGTGAAATATTTTTGTTTGGCACAATGCAGGGCAGTGTGGTAAGCCTGGGCATGAATTTGTAGTGGAGAAAGTCTGCAGGTAGCTTTGACTTTCTCCACAGACGCTCAGCACACCTGGAACATCTCTGCAGATGGCGAGTCTGAGGTGTGTGCCAAGGCTGTTGGCGTCTTACTCTGGTGGTGCGGGTGTGTGGAGTGCCAATATGTTCAGGGTGGTTGAGAGAGTGTCATGGTAATGTTTGACAGCCAGGTCAGGACAGGAGAGGAAGGAGATTGGGGGCAATGAGGACTGTATGATGTCTGTGAGTTGCTGATTACTTATAGTGCGGAGGTTTCGGAATGTGTCTTGGGCAGGTGTGTCCAGAGAGGTCTGAGGATTAGTGATAGCAAAAGAGATAAGGTTGTGGTTCGAGAGCGCATAAAGAGAATTAGTGAGGTTAGAGACTGAGCAGAGATGACAGAAAACCAGATCCAGGGAGTTCCCATCCTTGTAGGTGGGAGAGTCAGTAAACTGCGAAAGGCCAAGGGATGAGGTTAGTGAAAGAAACTGAGAGGCAGAAGGAGGGTTGTTAATGGGGTTGTTAATGCGGATGTTGAAATCACCCATGATGAGAGTGGATATTTCATTAGAGAGGAAGTGAGGGAGCCAAGCACCAAAATGATCGAGAAATTGTTGGGGAGAACCAGGGAAAATGGCTGAAAGAGTCTGAGTGTGTGAACCTCAAAGGAGGGGAATGTAAGAGAGGATGCAGGAGGAATGACCTGGTATAATCAGCCCTGTGGAATATTTCACTTATATATTAAAACTGTGCAGTAATTCATTTTATCTTAGCATTTTCCCTGCATTCTTATTTTTCTCGCTGTCCATGGAGGCGATTATGTCACTTAAATCTAACTTTTTTTGCCTTTACTTTTTAGATGAGAGAAACAAACCTTTTTTTTTTAATAAAATTAATGATTCTAATCTTATTACTTTGCTATTTCAAGCATGATCCAATTAAGCTGTGATATACTATGTAGAATTTAAAAGTCCTCAGCAACAGATTATATAGTTTAACTTTTCAGCAATGTACTGTTATTTTGTTATCACATGAGCAATGTTTTTATCAATATTCCATCTATTTATTTCTGTCTATAATATAAAGAAAACAATCTATTGTATGAGGCTAATCACATGGGCGTATAAAATATATGAAAATCTTTAAAAACCATGTACTGCTATCATTTATTTTTCACTGCAAAGTTAAATACTTTTGTGTCAAAAAGGGCTTACCCTAACTGTGCAAGCGGTGGAACCTCTGGGTCACCATAAGAGATGGAGATTCAGACCATGCCAGGAAGAGGAGTCTAAGGGGCCTCCAGTCTTCATCGGTGCCCACTGCACAGCCTGGACGGACTTAGCTGTAGGAACCCGCAGGTCGCTACGCCTGGTGTGGCTACTTCGCGGTGACAGCCAAAATGTCAGACAGAACACAGCAGGAACAGGCAGAGGTGATGGGTCACAGTCAGGTGCAACAGAAGGTAGTAGCAGTCCCAGGCAGGTAGCAGACTGATAGAGTGGCAGGTAACTGCAGTACAGGTAACAGGCTGGCGTAGTGGCAGGTAGCAGCAGTACAGGAACACTGAAATCAGGACATCAGTAAATACAGGTAACAGGTTCAGGTAACGGACAGCAAGCAGAGGTCCGGATCAATGTGGATACATCAACAAACTGACCAAGAGCCCAGACAGGAAGTTCCTGAAGTCCCAGGTGGGAGTTAAGGAACAGATGTTAAGAAACAAACACTGAATTTCAAATGTCATTCTGCTACACTACCGTTCAATGGTTTGGGGTCACTTAGGTAATTTCCTTATTTTTGAAAGAAAAGCACAGTTTTTTTTTTAAATGAAGCTAACATTAAATGAATCAGAAATACAGTCTATACATTGTTAATGTGGTAAATGACTATTCGAGCTGCAAACGTGTGGTTGTTAATTCAATATCTACATAGGTGTATAGAGGCCCATTTCCAACAACCATCACTCCAGTGTTCTAATGGTACATTGCGTTTGCTAACTGTGTAAGAAAGCTATTGGATATTTTGAACACCCTTGAAAATCCTTGTGCAAGATGGTTAGCACATCTGAAACCAGTTTTGCTGATTAGAGAAGCTATAAAACTGACCTTTCTTTGAGCTAGTTGAGAATCTGGAGCATTACATTTGTTGGTTTGATTAAACTTGCAAATGGCCAGAAAAAAGAAACTTTCATTGTGAAACTCGACAGTCTATTCTTTTTGCTGAGAGATAAGGCTATTCCATGCGAGAAATTGCCAAGAAACTGAAGGTTTCCTTAAAAATGGTTTTTTCTCCGAGGGAAAAAAATTAAAAAAGAAAAAATGGGGAACCCACCAAAACAAACAAACAAAATTTTGGTTTAGGGAATGGAAAGGTTAAGGAGAAAAAGTATACCCCCTACCCCCTTTTCTCTTTTCCCCATTTTTCCCCCCCCCGCTAAAACTTTTTTTAAAAACCCCAAAAAAAAAAACCCCCGGGTTTCAAATTTTTTAAAAATATAGTCCCGCTCCACGTTATTTTGGGTAATTTTCCATTCCTTTTTACAACCCTTTTTTTTTGGCCATAATCATAAATCATGAATGTAATTTATTAAATTTGGGGAAAAACTGGTGGATAAAATGGTATCAACAAACTCCACCCAACAATTTCCCTAGTCCCATGGTTGCATTTAAAAAAACCCTTTTTTCAAATTTTCCTCCTACCTTTGGTTTGGTTCACTTTTATTTTTTTTTAAAAAAAACTTTTTTTTTTTTTTTAAACTTACTTTTTTTAAAAACTTATTGTTTTGGTAAAATTTATTCGCCCCGTTTTTTCTTATTTACATTTGGGCCTTTCCAAAACCTTCCCGTTTTCTAATAAAATTTTGCTAATGTTAAAAAATTTTTTTTCACCCCCTTGGGGTTATCAAACTTTTCTTTTAAAAGCTTAAAACCCTTTCTTTTTTTAAATTCCAATCTTTGTTTTTTAAAACTTCAAATCCGAAAAGGAATCTCTTGGATTTCCTTTCTTTTCTAAATAACATCCTTTAAATTAAAAACTTTTTCTTAAAATTTATTCTAAGCCCCCTCTTACCGAGTAAATAAAAGGGGGGCGCAAACGGGCAAACAATTTTTGGGGTCTCTTTTTCCCCACAGGTTCTAATTCCCTTCTTAAAAAAACCCCAATGTCCCTTTTTAAAATTAAAAAGAAAACAAACCCCTTTCTCCGAAGGGGAAACTAAAAACCCAATAAAAATTTAAAAGGCCAAAAACAGGAAAAAGGGAAAAAAAGGGGGGGATAAATGAGGTTGGAAAGGGGGAAAATAAATTGGGGGGAAAAAAATGGGAGGGGGCCCCCCAAGATGGTGGAGGAATCTAAATTTGGGGCTTTGGGAAGAAAGGGAGGATTTGGAGGTGGTTTTTAAAAGGAATTATACAAAAATTTAAACATCCCTACCTGGGGGCCCGGGGGAAGCCAATTTCACTCAAAAACCCCAACACCCAAACCCCAAAAACATTTAAAAAGAAGCTACCCGGGGAAATTTTATTGTAATGGCAGTCCCAGGCAGCCCAATCCACATTAGCTGTTGCGGGGGGGTTTGAACCGAAATACGCAAAAAGCCCAAGCCAACCCAAATTTGGGGGGGGGTTCTGAAACATGGGGTAAATTTTTCCAGATACCCAGAAATTAACAGCTAGAATGCCAAAGTTCTGCAATGCTGCTCAGTCCCCTTCTTACTTACCAAGCCAAGCTCCTGCTGAAGTCTCTGCTTCCTAGGAGGCAGGGACGCGCGTGCCCCGACACGGTTAAATTAAAGGGCCAGTGCACCGGTAATTTCTTTTTGCCAGTTGCTGCCCCTATTTAAGCCTGCCCCTTCCTGATCCCTTTGCTGGATCTTTAGTGCCTATAGCCTAAAGAGTAAGAGTTTCCTTGAGTCTTGTCCGTTATACCATGTACCGTACCGTTTGCACCCGTCCCTCGACCACAAACCATTGTCGGCTGTCCTGACCTTACCACCTGTCCCTGACTACATTTTGTCTTACTATTTTGTACCACGCTACACCTCGGCTGCCACTGCAAGCAAGTCACGTCAGGGGTAGGGACCTGGTAGACTCCAGCCGCAGCAAGTCCATCCCGCTTTTCGGTGGGCTCTGGTGAATACCGGGACCTACTTAGTTTCCACTCCCTGCTGTGGCTCCTACCATCGCTTGCGGTGGTCCAGTGGATCCACTACCGCAGTCCGTGACAAATTAAAAATCATTATTTCTAACCTTGCAAATGTCTGGACTATATTTCTATTCATTTTGCAACTCATATGATAAATAAAAGTATGAGTTTTCAGGGAAAACACAGAATTGTCTGAGTGACCCCAAACTTTTGAAAGGTAGTATATATGTCATAACACGAAAGGCTCTTAGCTCCCCCGGTGCCTTTCCGGACATCCATACTTTAAGGGCATGCCAGTCCCAGTTATACTCTGTTCCAATTAAAAACAGCCTAAATGGGTGGGCGGAGTTAAAGACCAAAATGGAGGCAACCATTCCCTTGACATACAATCCAAAAAAACTGAAATATTCATCTGCTGACTCCATTTTGGTAGGTCCCCATCTAAACTGAGGACATTGGTGTATGGGCTCTTACAGTTTTGCTCAAAAGTTTGTGCTGAGAACCTCAGATTTTCATGTTTAATATGTATAGTGGAAATGCACTTAGCGATAATGCATACGTATATTCAGTGCTTGCCTCATAGCCTCTGCAGAGTGCTGTTGCACTGTAATTGTGTGTTCAAAGTTCATAGTCACTCTGATTTGGGGTAAAGAGTGTAAACATGGAATGGGTCATACATTCTGTGATAGACTAAGGGCCACATGTATGAAAACTGTCTAGGTCTAAAACTCACTTTGTTGCCCATAGCAACCAATCAGAGCATCCCTCTCATTTTTCCAGAGCACTACATGAAATTAAAGAGGAACTCTGATTGGTTGCTATGGGCAACAAAGTGAGTTTTAGACCTAGACAATTTTCATACCTGTGGCCCTAAGTCTTTATATCAATTTCTGGAATGTTGCTTACATCTTGAAGTCAAAGGTTTTTCTCTCCTTGTTAATGCAGAAGCTCTGCATTAAGACGCAATGTGAATTTCCTTTAGTCATCTTGTACAGCTTATCAAGTACACCAAATTGTAGGATGTATATGAGAACGCAACAGTGATTTTAAAGTTCCATTGAATGTTGGGTATATAAACTGGGCATGGGTTTATACTGCATTTTTTTTTCAGGGAAATGCACTAATCTATGATGGGAATGAAAAGTCATTTTCACGGGGACTCTGCGAATGGAAGGTGGATCTTCTGGTCAATGCGTAGAGTTGGCGTGACCTACGCCGCGGAGCGCAGTCTAAAGGGCCCCTTGTCTTCACTGGAGCCCGCCACAAAGCAGGACAGACTTTGCTGCAGGGAATCCCCTAGGTCAGGGGACCTAGCGGTGACAGCCAGGACAGCAGGCACAGACACAAAGCTGAACAGAACGTGGACCAGACGCAAGAAAGAAAAGACTTGGCAGGAACCGCACGTGGCAGACGAAGGTCGGCACGTTGGACGAAGACAGGAACAGGAACGTAGATGGTAATATAAAGGATTACACTAGGGAACGGACACCAACAACTGGGCGCAGATTGCAGGAAGAGAAATCCCTAAAAGCCTGTGTCCAAATGCCACAGGTGGAAAGAGAATACCTACAGTGCACTGACCATTTAAATCCTGGAGAGCTGCTCACGTGCGCCCCTAGTAGAAAGAGCGGGTAGAAGCAGGAGAAGACAAAGAGCACTGATCGAGGAGGAAGCAGGACAGGGCTGGGTGAGTAAAAGTGCAGCAAAGCGAGCGCTGGGAGCGGTTGCGCATGTGGCCAGAAGCCCGGACCGTGGCACGAGAGCGTTGGACTGCAGCGTGCATTATTACAGTCTTTCCTAATGAGAAAGCTCCTTAAGTTTGGTGGCTCCTTGCATGAGAGACGTAACAGCCTACAAATGTACATAGAGGGGCTGAAAACAGAATACCACATGTGTTAAAACACCGAAATTCACTGAAAGAAACCGAAGAAAGGTATCAACACAAAAACTAAAAAAAAATATAAATTTTTATTGATATGCATTAAAATACATAATAATCACAAACAAACATATACACCCAATAAGACAAGAAAAGGCAGCTCACAAAACCCACAAATGAGTATACACATTAATAAAAAAATATATATTATTGATAGAGATGGGCGAATTTCTCAAAAATTCGATTCGGTCACTTCGCCGAATTTTCCGAGAAAATTCGTTTCATTCTGAATTACTTTGGCACGAATCGCGTTAAAAAGCAGCTATTTCCAGGCTGCACAGA